>RJWM01052622.1:0-10060 GCA_004363535.1 Dasyprocta punctata | reverse complement strand
CCCTGTATCGTGGCTGCCTGGCTTGTGACAAAAGCGAATTTTCATTGTAGTGTGTAAATTCTGCCAAGGCCAGCCAAAAAAATTAAATCTAGGATAGTGACATTATAGATGAATACTCTAATTTATATGTCTTGGCAGGTAGATTTAAATGCAGCCAAATGCAAATCTCTTGTCTGAAATGCCTGCAAATGAAATTACCCTTGCAGGACAGTGTACTCCTGCAGGAGCAGGTGCTTAATTAAGGGTTGCTGCCACTTCCTGCAGAAGCTGTATCGGTGGACACAGTCTGAAGGCGTCTTTTTAGAAGATGAGCAGCTTGGTGGTTAGTAAGATCTGTTTTCTTTATGAAGCATTTGTCACAGAGGGTACACTTGTATGGCCTCTCCCCTGTGTGGATTCTCTCGTGTATCACCAGCGTTGATCTGTGCCTGTAGCTTTTCGTACAATATTCACAAATAAATGGTCTCTCTTCGGTATGTGTTCTAGAGTGCTGAACAAGAGTGCCCCGCCGTTTAAAGGATTTTTCACAGATCTGGCACTTATGATTCTTTTCCACATCGTGAATTTTCTTGTGCTCTGTCAGGCTGGACAAGAAGGTAAAATTCTGCTTACACACAGGGCACGGATAGGTTTGTTTCTCACGATGTTTTCTCTCATGCTCTCTAAGGTGCGCCAGCAGAGCGAATTGCATGCTGCACTGGGTGCACTGGAATGGTTTCTCTGCTGTGTCAGTATGTTGGTGCAGGTTGAAGTCTGACCAGTGAAGGAATGTTACACCACATTTGGAGCACTTGTAACCTAACTCTACTGTTTGAATTTTTAGGTGACAAGGAAATGGGTTGTTATTGGCAAACTGTTGTCCTAGGTTAGGGTAACCATAAGAGTTTGTTCTGAAAGGCATTTGGTTGTTGGTGTTAGCTTTCAGAGGCAACTTCTGGTTTGAACTCTGGGCTGCCTCTCCTAGAGGGGGTTTCTGGGTGTCCACAGACTCTGTAGCAAGGATCAGTATCTCTTTTGGGGTTGTTTCCTGGAGACCCTTCAGCTGTTCACTGTTGTTCGGTAAGTTAGGAACATGAAGCGCATTCCTGTCTAAAAAAGGAAAAACTGGACTCAATCTCTCTAGTCTTTTCAACTCTGATATATTCGCTTCCCTTTCCCTCCATATCCAAGAGAAGAAAGAGAAATTACAGTTTTCACAGTGTTCCAGGGACACAGAGGCACAGGGAGTAAGAGTAATTGTATCCCAAGCTTAGGGAGATGTGGGGACTCTCCAGTAACTTCTCCTACCCTTTTCCTTGAGTGGCCTCTCTGCATTTTTCTCTGCTTTCTTCCTGGGTACTCAGCAAACCCTCACCTACCTCTCTTCGAGTCAGAGGGTGGCTCCAGCTTCTTGGAATCTGCCAGTTGCCCTGTGCACGGCTCTCCTTGGTCCTGTGGTGGATCGCTCCTCGCAGGCTGTGGTATTGCGGGTCCTGGTCACAGGGGAGGTGGGAGGAAGAGAGTTGAAGTCAGCATAGAAAAGTCTTCCCAGAGTTCAGGCTGCTTTCTTGGACATGTGCCCTCTCCCTGTATACTTCTTCCCCAGTCATATTTTCTTCCCTTGGAGCCTCTAACAAATGATGTTTTTCTTGTTTTTAGATCAAGAACAATAACAAAGTGAAGGGAAGGATGCACTCTGTTCAATCCAAGACTGTTCTCTTCTAAACTAGGGAGAGAGAATTCAAATCCAGGTTAAAATTAATGAACTGAAAAGATTTTCATGCATATTTTGAAAACAGACTTATTTGAGTCAAGATACAAAGTATATTTTCCTGTAGCATTGGCAATCAAACTGAGAACCACTCTTTTATTCATTGCCAAAGGACAGGGACACAGAGGAAGAGGTAAAGCTGAGAGATGGGAACTGCTTCCCAGAGTAATTTCCATGGGAACTGCTCAAATTAAAAGCACTGCTGCAGTAAGTTGATAACCAGTTCAAACCATCTGCATGTGTTTGTTTCAGTTGACATCTAGCAGGAGATCTTCTGAAAAATAACCCAAACACATATCAAACTGCACTTTAGAATCTCGATCTAATAACAACTACGTAAAATTTCCTCACTGGTTCTCTCCCAGTGTCTGAATTTTCTCCTCCGTGACTAGCATCCTCTTGTCCATGACCCTTTCTCTCTTTCCTCGGTATCAGCCTAATGTCCTGTTCTGCAACAGGATGTGGCTTGGAAATGGGTTTTGAATTAGCATTATTAACATGGCATGAACAAGTTAGTTTGGCTAACATTATTCCAAAGGAAATTTAAATTTTAGGCGTAAGATGTTCATTAACATAACTTATTTATACTTCCACGAGGCAAAGATCATGTGCTTCCGATTCATAAAAATGAAATATATATATAAAATAAAGTGCCATTTTAATTCACAGATTTCTTTATACTTGCATTTCAAAACTCAGGGTGATAGCAGAGTAAATGAAGAGCAACTCAAATAAACCTGGAGGTCAGAAATCAATGGAAAGTGGCCACAATGAGAAAAGCGGTGTACCTGACCTGACACAGAGCTAAAGCAGTAGAGTCTTGAAGTCACAGAAACCTGGCTGTCCAGAATACTCCCTCAACAGAGACACAGCAGAGCAGTGGTTTTATTTATGTTTATTTATTTTAAAAGGATTAAAACAGAACAGTAAAATAAAACAAAACAAAACAACGATAGGACAGTAGGAAATCCACAATCATTACTATATTGCATATTGTTATCTTCTAAATAGTTGCTCATACTTCCTGACCCAGGCTTGCAAAGTCAATCAAACAACGTAAATGTCAAGTTGCAAGGAAGTCATGCAGACTCCCTGTGTGCCAGCATAGGCACTACCGTTTTGGGAGAAGCAGCAAGGAAGCTGTGCAGCCTCCCTGTGTGCCGCTGGAGGACCTGCCAGCCGGGGAGATCCAGCAAGGAAGCCGCCTCCACCTCCCACCCTCCACCTCCCCAGTAAGCAACTGGGTGTCGCAGAGGCTGAGATGATAACTGAAGTAAGGAAGAAACCTGAGATAGCACCATTTCAGAAGTTGATTGGTTAAGACTGAGACTCAGAAAAACTTAAACAAATAACTTTACTTCAGGGTTCCAAGTGTAACTCTGTGATTTTACTTTTGAATTCTTTTCTACTGTTAGTAGAAGCACAGTTGTCACATTTAATAAATATTTAGTATATATCTACGTTTGGTTTGTCTTAGTGTTTATACTATAATTATAGATCTCTTTTCTATAATTAAGGGTGACATATTATTAGTTCTTATGGGATGTAAATATCCAGCTTGGCTTAGACGGTATTATTGCTGTCTGACTTGCTATTGCCTTGGCATAGTCATTGCAACAATAGGCTTTCTCTGTATGCGACTATTGAAGTTATCTGTGTAGCATTAGCAAAAATGTTGACTATTATGGAGTACTGGATTTTAGGCAAGTTTCAATACAACCTCCCCTCCCATACTAATGGACGTGGTTGGATCTTGGAACAAAGGCAGAAGAGTCCATTTTGTCACATCCAGAATGCATCACTGAAAAGCATATACTAATTAAAGAGATCTTCATACTAGCAACAAATGTTTTGCACTGTAAGTACCCACAAACCTCAGCAGAAAACAAAGAACAAACAACAATGCACACATTAAAAGACAAAGCAACAAAATGCCTCCCAAAATTCCCAACCCCCTCAAAGCCAATCCATGGGACATTAAGGGGGAAGAAAGCAAAATCCGCATAACTGAATTATATGAAAGGAAAACAGAGATTAAAAATAGGAGAATAATGTACTCAATGAGCTCAAACACGATATAAATAAACAGATGGTGGACAGTAAGGAAGTTTATAGAAGACACTAATAAAAAGCTAGCTGAGCTCAACAAAATGATACAAAACATGAATTAACAGTTTAGCAAAGAGTTAGAGTCCAAGAAAAGTTTCTAAACAGAAATACAGGACACAAAAATTCTACTGAAAGTATGGGCAATAGAAGTGACCATTGTGAGGACAGAATGTCAGAAGTGGAAGTTAGGGCAGCTCTAGAGACCAGTTATTCATTGATACGTTAAAAATAACAAGAGAATGTGAAAAGCACATTGAAAGTTGCTACATGTGCAAAGGAGACTAATATAAGATTAACTAGAATTAGAGAAAAATCAGAAGACACACACACTTGTGAAATAATAGCACAAAACTATCCAAATATAGGGAAAAATTAAAATACAGATAAGTGAGGCATCTAGAACCTCAGATACCCATGAAAAAAAAAAACCCATACAAAAAACACTTCTCCACAAGTCATCACAGTCAATATCCCAGAAGTCCAACACAGAGACAGAATCTTAAAAGCTTTAAGAATACCAATGAATCACTCCTAAAGGTAAACCCATTAGAATTACAGCAGATTTTGTAACACAAAAGACTAGGAGAGCTTGGCATGAAATGTTTCAAACCCTAAAAGAAAATAGCTTCCAAACTAGACTGACATATCCTGCAAAACTATCTTTCAAAATTGATGGAGACATAAGATATTTCAAAGATAAAAAGCCAGTACTCTGAAAAATTCTCAAGGACATTCTAAAAAGAGACAATGAAGTTAACAGTGCCAAAAGTCCAATAGAATGGTTACACCAATAAGGTGAACATTTAACTGGAAAGGGGAAAAATAAGGAATCAGCAACAGGAAAATAATGCAATTGTAGGGAAAGTTGGGAGACAGGGAAAGTTAAGGGTCTCAATGAGCTTTCTGGCAAATAAAGAGTTAAATCCCTGCTAGAGCAAGAGGAATTAGGAAAAACAAACAGAACTGATAAGACTGCCCTGGCTCAGTTCACGCCAATTCTCAATTCCTTCCTCCCTTCACCTCCAATTAAACACACACACACACACACACACGCACGCATGCACACATACACGTACACACATATGCACACATACACACACACAAAGGGGAGGCTATATTCTAATAACTCTCTTAGCATATAAAATATACACTAACACCTATACACTCACACACCTATATATATAAGTACATATTTATTTCATTATTCTCAACATATTAACACACTAAAATGCACATATATCCTTTTTACTAATTCAGCCTTGATTGTAACTCTGCTGTAAATCTCACAAGTTAAGCACCGGGACAGCACAAAAAGACCACATATGTGCTTATCCAAAAATGTACATGTAGGCAATGGAAGGGGCAATGGCCAAATCAAGGGTCTCAGAGCCCAAAATAGCAATCAAGCTATAGCAACTCTCAAGGGGGAGAGTCCCTTTCTCGCCATGCAATAAAAGAGACTTAGAACAAAGACCTCTGATTTCTGGCTCAGGACTGCCTACCTTATTCCAACAAGATGGCTAGCTATCTCCTCATATCTCTCCCATTTTCCAATAAAGCGATTTTGTTTCCCCACTTCCCTTCATTTTCCAATAAAGTGATTTTGTTTCTCTTTCTGAACTTATTTCTCTAATTCTTTCATTGATGTAGGTTTCTTATGCACTTTAGGTAAAAATCTACTCTCATGAGGTGTAACACAATGACAGCAATAATTCATTACTTATCCATAATAGCTCTCAATATGAATGGCAAATTCCTCAATTAAAAGATAGTTTGGAAGACTGGAAAAAGAAACAAAATCCAACAGTATACTGTATACAATAAACATATCTAACCTCAAAAGAAATTCACAGACTAAAGTTGAAGAATGGAAAACAATATTCCAGGCAATGAGAACCCAGGAAAAAACAGACGTTGGTATCCTATTTTCAGAAAAAGTGGATTTCAAGACAAAAGTGATCAGAAAAGTCAAAGAAGGCCACTACCTTGGTTAAGGGAACAATTAAACAGGAAGACATAAAAGTTATTAACACATATGCACTGAAAAATGGTACAACCAAGTTCATAAAAAGGCACTGCTGGACATATAAGGTCAGATAAACATGAACACAATTATAGTGGAGGACTTCAGTAACTCACCGTCACAGAGAAATCAACTAGACAAAAAATTCAACAAAGAAGTATCAATGTTGAACCAAACCTTCAAACAAATGGACTTAATAGATATCTACAGAGTGTTCCACCAAACAATGGAATGCACATTTTCAGCAGCTCATGGAACCTTCCCCAAAGTGGACCACATACTAGCCAATAAAGCATGCTTAAGTAAATGCAAAAAAAAATATGTCATGCAGATTATCATATCATAGAGCAATGAATTCAGCAGTCAATGGCAAGAGAAAACACAGAAATTATGTGAATATGTGGAAATTAAACAACACATTTTTAAACTGTCAATGGGTTACAGAAGAAACCAAGGAAGAAATAAGATAGTCCCTAGAACCTAGTAAAACCTCTGGCCAGTTTTACCAAAAAAGGAAGAAACAGACCCGAATCATGCAATTACAAATTTAAAAAGGTGAAATCACAGTGGACATGCTGAAATCCAAGAGATTATTAGTAACTACTTCACAAACCTGTATGCCAATAAATTAGAGAATCCAAAAGGAAAGGATAAACTCCTAGATAAATATGAATGACCAAAACTGAAACAAGAAGATATAAAAACCCCAAATAATCCAAAAACAGCCAATAAAATTAAAGCAGTAATAAAAAAAAACCTAACAACTAAGAAAAGTCCAGGTGCAGATGGATTCGATGGTGAATTCTACAAGAACTTCAAGACATATCTTACAAATTCTCTTCGAGCCCTTTAATGACACTGAAAGGGAAGGAGTACTCCTAAAGTCCTTTTGGGAATCTGGCCTTACCTTGATTTTAAAACCAGACAAGGACCCAGCCAAAAAGGAAACTATAGGCTAATCTCTTTAATGAGTAAAGACGCAAAATTCTTCAACAAGATACTGGCAAACAGAATGCAACAAATCATCAAAAATCTCATACATCATGACCAAGGAGCCTTCATCGCAGGGATGGTTCAGCTTATGCAAATCATTAAATGCAATACCTCACATGAATAGAAGTGAGGACAAAAATCATAAGAACATCTTAATAGATGCAGAAAAAGCCTTGAACCTAATCCAACATTAGTTCGTGATAACAATGCTGAAGCCAATTGGTATAGAAAGGTCTCAATCTCATAAAACCATTTATGATAAACCTATTGCCAGCATCATACTAAATGTAAAAAAAAATGGAAGTTTTCCCTCTAAAATCAAGAACAAGATAAGGAGGTCCACTATCTCTCCTTCTGTTCAGTATAGTTCCTAAAATATTGGCCAGAACAATCAGGCAAGATAGAGAAATAAAGGATATGTACAGGAAAAGAAAAAGTCAAATTATCATTTATTTCTACTTTTGCTTTCAATTTCAGGGAGATACTTCAATTTAATGAAAACTACGCATATAGGCCAAGAAAATGTGGTGAAAGAAGGATCTTAACTAATGAAATTTAAAAACTGAACTTACATAATAAATCATTGCCCTTGATAGTATGAAATGTTACCAACTTTGCAGTCTTTTCTTTTAAATTCTGGAATATGCCAGAACATGTTTTATCAATCAAGAAATACACCAGTGTTTTAAAATCTTCAATTTTCTTTTATGATACTAAGAAGAATTTGTATGGGTTGATGATTCATAGATTTTTTTTTGATCATTATTTGCAGATTACATGATCCTCATGTCAGGAAGATTGCTATGTGTTTGAAGCCAGCCTGGGCTACAAAATGAGTTCAGGGCCAGACTGAACTAAATAGTGAGACCTTATCTCTCTCTCTTTATTTTTCCAGTACCAGGATTGAACTCATGACCTTGTGCTTGTGAGGCAGGCGCTGTGCCGCTAAGCTATATCCCCAGCCTTGAGAATCTAGGTCAAAAATGTGTGTGTGTGTGTGTGTGTGTGTATATTCTGTCAAAAATGTAAACCCGCTTCAGGAAAACAATAATGGTATGACGTTTTTTAACACATGGTGTTACCCTTGTGTGGGGGCCTCTAGAAGATGTAGTATGTTGCACAAAACACACTATACTGCCAGTCCTTAAGGAAGAACTTCAAAATAGATGTACAGCAATCTCAATAATCAAAGTTACCTGAGTGGCAGTTCATTGTACTAATAAATGTCTGGAAGCTTACGGCCAGAATTTTGAACAGTTCTTAGAATGGCAGATGCCAAAGGGAAATCGTATTAATCTCATAATGTTGCAATAAATTTACTATTAAAATATTTATACAAGTTTTTATTTTCCTGAAGATATATATATATATATATAGCCATTAATCTTCATCAAAATACTCCTTATTTCTAATTCACTTATCTCATCGCCCTGGCTCTTTACAAAGCATTTTCTAGTATCTCACTTTCATGAGTGCCACCCTGCACCTGCACTGCTTTCTCCTGGAGCTCCCCCAGTTCCGTCTGAGGCCATGCCTCTCAAACTTCACTGTGCCCAGCAGTCTGGGGAGCTTACTGAACACAGCGTAGATGATGCTGACATGGAGGGAACATGTGCTAGACATTCAGATACACTGTTTGAGGAGACATTTCAAGAAAGTGATATGTCCCCTATGCTGTGGAAGAGATTCAAGTCTCCTAAGGGATTTGAAGAGAGCCTGCACCCAAAATAATAAGTTTAAATCCTACTCTTATGCCATAAGAGCTATAGTGGTCGTGGGAAGACACAACATTATGAATCAAAATTTTTGGGACAAATGAGCCCTCATCCACAGTATCCAAACGCCAATGATTTGGCACTATAACATTTTTTGGCCAAAGGCCCCAAAACAGTCATTCCTATCACAGCTGAAAATGCCATTCTCCAAAAGTGCACTGTTACAAGCTCTTCCCACAGAGAAATTTCCTCCTCCTCTTTAACCTGTCTTCCTGTTCACCCACCTCTCCTCCTCCTCCCTCTCCTCCACTTCACCTCTTTATGTAAATACCCCATCTCCATTGTGGGGTCTGAGTCTCCACACAAACCCCACACCTTGGGCAAGCTTGAGCTCTCACACAGCAATGAAACAACGGGGGAAGACGCCCTCCTTACCAATTTTCAGAAGGCAGAAGTACTTGTTAGTAACATCACACTTAAACGGTTGCAGCGCTGGCTGGGGAGTACAGGCTCCTGGCACTGGGGCCTCCTGGACTGGTCCCATTAATGGGGGTGCAGATAACTCCGAGCGCATTTCTGGTAGTGGTGGTACCATTTCAAAGGGCTCCAGTTCATGGCAGAGCATGTCATTCAAGTCAAACTGTGGGAAACACGAGAACCAATGAGTTCCTCTGCAGACCCACCAGAGATGTACACAAGTACAAAGAGACACAGGCACATAGTTTTAAATTTTTCAGTGGCCGCATGAAACAGTGCATGAGAAGAAACACAAAGGTTCAACCTAAGTAGCGTGTCACAATGAGTTCAACATATCACTGCCATCAGGATTTCAACATGTCCTCAATACAAACAATTGCTAGTGAAATATTTCAACTACTGCTGCCCTCAACACTAATCCTTCTGCATGTGGTATGTGCTTTCCACTCAGTGCAGGTCTGAATTAGCACAGGCCCCATTCTGAGTGTGTGAGCTCCACCCATGGCTACTGGGCTCCTGTACAGGGCAGCGTGTGCCTTGATCACTGGCTGATAAAATCGTATGTGGATAACCAAAACAAGAAGACAGAGAAAAGAAGGCGAATATGTAGGCCAAGCTACTGTAGGGAGGCAGGAATGACTGGGTGACTGCTGTTAGGGCTTCTGTCAGGAAGACTGCTGGCCTCCCCCCAACACACTGGCTTCTGCCAAATTCACCCCACGCCATACCCAGGGCCACTAACACCACGGGGGAAGCACGAGCCCCCTCCTTCCAGACACTGCCCTCTGCTCAGCGTGCCCTTCCCCAACAGGCTCTGCATGGTGGCTGTTCTAAACGAGGGGCAGAGCTACAGCCCCCAAGCCCTGGGGAAGCAGTGGTTCCCGATATGCTGCCTTGTGCTGCTGGTGGCTCAGACATGGGAGCAACACTAGCAGTGCAGAGCTGTTGAGGGTTCTACCGAGTCTAGAATTCTCCCTCCAACACTCCTGTAGG
>RJWM01052621.1:0-10059 GCA_004363535.1 Dasyprocta punctata | reverse complement strand
CTCTTCAGGTGGGCCATTTTTACTCAACACCAGCTGAATTCAGCTGGTGCTAAGCTGACCACCAGTTTTTAATCCATAACAGTGCCTATTAATTTCTACAAAATACTGGCTTTTGACTGGTATATTTTATTCTTATTCAGTCTTCTCTTGCTCCTCCTATACCTTTCTCCTCCCTTTATGTCTTCGTTTTGCTTTACAACACTCTTTCTTCGTGTGTCACATATTATGGAGAACATGCGATGCTTTTCTTTCTGAGTCTGTCTCATTTTGATATCATAATGATCTTCAGTTCCCTTCACTTTTCTGCAGAAGACAAAACTTTATTCTTCTTTGTAGCTAAATAATACTGTGTTGTGACCGTATAGAACATGTTCTTCATCCATTCATATTTTCATTGGTATCAAAGTTGGTTTCACACGTTGGCTATTGTAAAATTCACCCCAATAATCATGGGCGTGTGGGAATTCCTTTAGTGTGCTGACTTTAATACTTTCAGGGTACAAAACCTGTTGAAGAACTTTTCAGATACATATTTTTTGTTTATACTTTTGCTAAGAAGGGTCTCATTTCAGGTGTCTGTTTTTTGATTAGGTCTTTTATTTAGGGAATTGTTTTATTTTGAGTTCTTTATATATTCTAGATATTTGTCATCTGTATGAGGAGTCCCTGGCAATGTTTTTCCCTTTCTATACTCTGTGTCTTCACTCTATTGGTTTTTTCCCTTGTTGTGCGGAAGATTTTAAATCTGATATAGTCCCATTGGTTAACTATTTTTTTTGGTCTTATAATTGGATTTATCTTTATTCTCAACTCCTTGTTTCTTACATTTTTTTAAATTTTAAAGATAGTAAAATCAAACAAAGCATAACAGAACAAAGTTACTCAAAACAAAGCAGTAGAACTGGTACAGAACTTCAAAGCAAGATACTAGGAAAACAATAGCTATTATAGTATATCTTGTTATTTTCAGAATAGTTGACCATTCCATCAGGTATAGTAAAATCAAACCAGAAACAAAATAGAATAAAACCAATAAAATCAGAATATGCAATAAAGCAAAAAAAAATTAATCAGAATAAAGCAAAACAATGAGAACAATATTGGGCCTCAAAAGCAAGACAGAAGGGAATCCCCCATATTTACTACATTGCATACTGTCATCTTCCCAAGAGATGCTCAGACTGCTGGCCCCAGGCCTACAAAATCACCCAAACAATACAAGCATTTAGTTGTTTTGTGTACCGTAGTTGTTATCAACTTAGCAGGTTGCTTATGGGGAATGGAGGAGTCCTTGATTTTTAGTGGTTAACTATTGATATTACTTCTTGTGCAATTGTGGTTCATTGTAAAAATCCCCATAAGCTTATATCTTTGAGATTTTCCAATATTTGTCAAGCACATTGTGTGTTTCTGTTTTAATAGCCAGGTCTTTTGTCCATTTTTATTTCATTTTGGTGCATGGTGATAGAAATGGATCTAGATTCAAACTCCTACATGTATGCGATCTGTTTTCCCAGCAGAATTTCCTACAGAGGATCTTTTCCTTCAGCATATATTCTTTGCACCTTTTCTCAAAGATGAGATGACTGAATATGCCTGAGCTTATTTCTGCATCTTCTACTCTGTTCCTTGGACCTGGACATCAATTGTCTGCCATTCCCATGCTGACTTTACCATGGCAGTTCTATATTATAACTTACATCCAGGAATGTGATGACTCAAGCCTTGTTCTTGTTACACAGGATTATTTTTGATGTTCTAGGCCTCCTCTGGTTCTATATAAAGTTTATAATGTTTTTTCTAATTCTGTGAGGAATGCTGTTGGTATTTTGATTGGAATTACAACAAATCTATACATCAGTTCTGGAAGTATGATCGTTTTGACTATATTTGTCCTGCATGTCCTATAGCTGGGGATATTGTTCCATTTATTTCTTTGTTTGTTTATTCTCTCTTGTAGACAGGGTCTCGCTATGCAGTTTAGGCTGGCCTTGAACTCACTTTTAATCCAGGCTGGCCTCGAACTCACAGTGATCCTCCTGCCTCAGCCTTCCAAGTACTAGGATTACAAGTGTGCACCACTGTGCCTTGCTTTCTTTTTTCATTATTGTTCCATTTTCTAATGTTCTCTTTGATCTCCTTTTCCAGAATACTGTACTTTTCATTACAGAGGTCTTTTACTTCATTGCTTAAGTTTGTTTCTAATGATTTAATGATTCTTAAGGCTATTTGAATGAAATTTTTTCTAATTATTTCTCAGTGCATTATTAGTGTAAAGGAATGCTACTAGATTTTGCATTGAATTTGTATCCTGATACATTTTTTAATTTGGTTATTAGTTCTAGGAGTCCTAAGGTGAAATTTTCCATTTTTTCTGTAAAAGATCATGCCATTTGTGAATAATAGTATTTTAAGTCTTTCATGTTACATATTCCATTTCTTTTTCTTTTGAGTACTACATTAAACAGGAGTGGTAATAGTGGATATTCTTGCCTTTTCCTCATTTTAGAGGGAGAGCTTTAAGCTTTTATCTTTTTAATAGGATGCTGGCAGTAGGTCAATCATGAATGTCTATTATTGGATTGAGCTGAGGTCCTTCTGTACCAATTCTTCTCATGGCTTTTGTCATAAAAGGATATTGGATGTTGGGCTTATTTGGCCCCCAGATACCTATGGGGGAGAATGGGGAATAAAGACAAAGACACAATCTTCAGGGTACAAGGCGAGGGGACTAATAGGTAACCAGTCTCTAGTGGACTGGTATGGTCAATCATTTTTATTCGCCAGCAACAAGCAGGATGGGGTGGTGGGCCTTGACTGTGGCAGGCAGGGAAAAGTTAACAAAAAACAAGTTCTTCCTTATATTGTCCTTAACAGATGTTATATTACCTTGGGAGAACTGTGGTCAGCATCTGGGCCCCCTAGCATCCCATACACAGCCTGGCCCCCTGTAGATTTTGCCTAAGTCTTTTCTGCATCTATTGAGACAATTCTGCATTATTTGTTCTTTTCTCCATATATGTGATGTATTGCATGTGTTAATTTCCATATGTTGAACCATCCTTTCCATTTCTGCAGTGGAGCCTACTTGGTCGTGATGTGTATTTTAAATTATTTGTTGCATTCCATTTGTTAGTATCTTGTTGAAGGCTTTCACATCTTTCTTTGTTTATTAAAAGATTGACCTATAGTTTTCTATTTAGTTGAGACCTTGTCTGGCTTTGAAATCAAGGTAAAGCCAGCATCCAAAAATAAATTTGGAAATAATTCTTCCCTCTCAATTTCATTAAGAGCTTAAGGAGTATAGGTACTAGATCTTCCATGAAATTCTTATAGACTTCAACAGTTAATCCATCAGACCACAAGTTTTTCATAGTTGGTGGAGTTTATTTCTTCACTCCCTCCTTTTAATTGCCTGTTCTTAGATTTTTTAATGTCTTTTTAATTCTACTTGGTTCACCATTGGTAGTTAATATGTGTCTAGTAATCTATCCATTCTTGTGGGTTCTCCAATTTACTGGAGTATAAATATTCGAAGTAATTTTTAATAATCTGGATTTCAGCAGTGTGTGTTGTAATTTCATCCTGTTCATTTCAAATTGTTTTGCTATGGGTCTTTTTTACTATGTTTAACCAAGGATTTGTCTGCTTTTCTCTATTCTTTTAAAGAAATACCTCTTCAATTCATTGATTTTTTTCTATTGCTTTTAAATCACAATATCACTGATTTCTACTCTAATCTTTATAATTTTGTTCTATGTGCCAGTTTTGGAATTGAGTTTTTCTTGTTTTTCTTGGACTATGAGGTACATTAGGAGTTTTATTTTGCTCTTTACCTCTTATGTGAGCATTGACAGCAATAATTTTCCCTCTGATGATTGCCTTTATTGGATCCGATATGTTCTACTATACTCTATTGGTATTATCATTTAATTTTAGGAAAAATTCAATTTTTTCCTGGATTTTTTCTGGATGCATTGATCATTCAAGAGTGTCATTTAATAGTCAAGTGTTTGTGAAATCTCAGGGGTCCTTTTGGAAATGACTTGTAGTTTCAATGCATATACAATATGTGTGGTATAATTTAGATTCTATTGTATTTATTTAAGAAAGTTTTATGGTCTAGAATGTGTTCTATTTTTGCTATCATGTGCTGTTGAGGACAATGTGTATTCTTTTGTACTAGGGTTGGTCACTCTACAGATATCTGTTAAGTCTACTTGTTCAAAGGTGTGGTTAAACAGTGCTATTTCTCTGTTGATTTTTTTACTATTTGATATGTCTATTTGTGATAGTGGGGTATTGATTCCTCCCACTGTGATTCTGTTGATACTTGTCTGAATTTTTATATCCAACAGTTTTTCTTTTGTGATGTCGGTTGTGCCAGAATATTGTGCATATTTACAATTATTATCTCTCCCTGTTCAGTTGTTCACTTGACCGATACTTAATGCAGTGACCTTCTTTGCCTGTTTCAATCAGTTTTGGCTTGAAGTCTACTTTGTCTAACAATAGTATAGCTAGTCACACTTCCTCTTAGGCTGCAATTGCACAGGAATATTTTTTCATCCTGGTTTTTTCGTCTAAATTTCTTTTATGGCTTAAGTGTGTTTCTTGTATAAAGCACACCATTGGGTTTCATTTGTTGGTCCAGTCTGCCCATCTGGGTGTTCTGATTAAGGGAGTTGTGGCCATTTCCTTCAAGAGTTATTCCTGAAATACACTAACTCCTTTTCTGTGTTTGATTCTTTTATTTTTTCATTTTGCTCAACTCTTCACTCTGCTTACTCTACTCATTTCCTTATTCATCTTGGTGTTGTTGACCTCATTGTCTTTCTTATATCATTGGTTATTTTTTGTAATGCAGGGCTCCCTTTGCACGTGCTCCTTTGGGGTGGCCTCACCATCTGAGTGGCAACACATGCCAGGCTTAATGATACCTGAGTAGGTTAAAGATTTTTTAGTACTGATAGACCCTGGGGGTAACTGGGCATGCTTGGGGCCACACATTCACACACACACACACACACACACACACACGTATGCACACACACACAAGTCAGGGAGCACAACCAAAAGATGTTGGTATGGGGCCAAGGCCTTTACTGGGTAAAATGAGTTATCTAAACAGATTTACCAAAGGTTACAGCATTGGAAACTGTGTCAAGGATGACAGAGCTCTGAGGTAGGCATGAGAAAGTTATATTGGTGTTTAAACATGGGTGTCCAGACAACATACACCTAAGCATACATACTTTTTCTGTTTGGAAGTTTGCTATTATTCATATGTATTCATATATTATTCATATGTTCTTTCTATTAAGTATGTTAATTTTTCCTGCTTCTTTCAAGATTTTGCATTTATTTTTGGTTCTCGACAGGTTGACTATGATGGACTCAGATAAAATATTTCTGTTGATTCTATTTAGTGTTCACAGAATTAGTGGATCCATGCATTTGTCTCTTTCACCAAATTTGGGGACTTTTCAGCTATTATTTCTTTAAATACTTTCCTCCATTCCATTCTATCTTCACTTCTACTAAAATTCCAACTTTCCATTTAGCCTCAGAAATTATGACATTTCTCCACAGAGCCCTGAGAGAATTTATTTTTCAAAAATTTCTTAGTATTTCTTCATATTGAATAACTTCTAAAAGGTTTTTAAATTTTGCACTCTTCTATCATTTCCATTCTGATGTTAAGCACATCCATTCAATTTTTGTATTTCAGATACTGTATACTTTAGACCTAAATTTTTCTTTTCCTTTTCCCCCCCTATTTTCTGTTCTTTCCTAAGATTCCTATAATTTTTTTCAAGTATGTTTTCCTCACCCAATCTAGCATGGTTAAAAATCACTGCTTTTGCATTTTCATCTGTTAGTTCCAACACCTGCATCATTTCAGGGTGGGTCTTGCCTTTTCTATTGAGAAGGTTTGAGTTTTCCATCTTCTTCCTATGTCAAGTACATTTTATTTTAGCCTGAAATTATGAATGGTATAGCAGAGAGACTATGGATTCTGTTACATTCCCCTAATGAATGGCTTTTCCTTTAGCAGGTAACTGATCTGGTGAGCATTAAATAGGACACTCTGCCCTGTCTGGGATGGGAAGTGGTTAAGGTCTGATTTCTGGCTGCTGCTAGTCAGTTTCATGCATGTGTGACTCAGGGTCAGGCAGCCACTGGCTCTACATTAAACACAGACTTTGGTGTTTCTCTCTTCAGCTTCTTCTTTAACACTTTCCCCTCCGTCTCCTCCAGTCCTGGTTGCCCTGGCTTCTGGTTTCTTCAGGCTAGGCGGATGCTGGACTTTCTCTCAGAGGGTAGGGTAGGTGGCTGTCCTCTGGTTGCAGCTGCCAGTGACAAAAAAGCTGAAATAATACAGACCTTGCTGTATGCCCTTCATCTCCTTCATATGTCCTCTGTCCTCAAAATTCTTTTTCTTGATAAGTATTTAACTGTAATAATTCACTAACCTCATCTTTAAGTCCTGAAATTTCATCTTCTGTTGGATCTTGTGTATTTCTGAGTTTTTTTCGCTAAGCTTTTATTTGATATTTTGCACTTTTTATTTCCAAGATTTCCGCTTGGTTTTTCTTCATAATCTTTGTCTTTTTGCTGAATTCCTCCTTCATGTCCTGTACTATCTTTCTTACCTCATTCAATATATTCTTCATATCATTTTTGAGTCACCTACTACTCTATATGTAACAGTCTTTCTAATTTTTGTAGGACTAACTTTTGGGGCATGAATCAGGGCTTGGGTCATGGGTGTCAAACATAGATGCCTTGTGTTGCCAAATACAAATGCCAGTGGAGAATTCCTGGGTATTTTATTAAGATCATTGTTTGGTGAGTGGTCTCATCACAAAGTCCCACATGACTTGAAGAAGCTTTTTCCATCTCCTTTCTCATGGGCCTTCTTAGTGGTGGGACATGGCTTTGCTGAGCACAGATCTTTAGGGATAGGGAGATGGTGTCATGAAAGAAGCAGCTGAGGTGATTTCTGTCATTTAATGCTATGTGCGTCTTCTATTGCAGGTAGACGCTTTCTTGTGTTGTTTTCTCTCCTGAAAACACTTGATGTCATCTCTTAAAAATATCAAGTCATCCAAATCCATACCAGGAAAATCTTTTTCTAAGATACCATTTGTATCTTTTCTGGTAGAGTCACCTGTCACAGTTCAGGGATTCCATGGCTTGTTGAAGCGCTGAAACCTAGCCAGGTGCCCACTTCCTTTGTCTGTATCTCTACCTGGGGCCAACATGACTGTTCTGTGGGTTGCTCATGTGCATCTGTGTCCTGGTATCCTGTGCGAGACCTGGGCTTGAATACCTAGATGGCTTGAATGCATCATTGTAAAGTGATATTAAATACCATTTTTTTATTAGAAAATTCTAAAGGGATGGACATAGAAGGTGATGAGAGTTTCTGTAGCAGTTTAACTCTGCATCACAATACATCTTTGGAAAAATAGGAAGCTGGGGGAAGAGTGTGTACTGCAAGAGTTTAAGAGGACAAAGGAGGGAAGTAAAGGTCATCGCCATTATCCAGGAGGGCAGCAATCAGCTTTGCACTGAGATCTTTGAAACCCATTTTGTATTTCATTTTCACATGGGCACTGAGAAAATGGTACACCTCTTATAGAGGGAGATTTGGGAGGTAACAAAGGCTCAAGGTTAAAGAGAGAATAAGAATCTAGCTCTCACTCCCAAGTTGCAGATGTTAACTCTCCTGATGTATTGCAGATTAGAAAAAGGGCTAGCATGTGGCAATTCAATCTCAATCTCTTCACAAAGTTATATTCTTGAGTAGAATGTCCATGGGTCATTCTGGATCTCGAGTAGCCTGGGAAGGAAGGACAGATGGAGTCATAGGTATTTTTCTATAAGAATCATATACTACATTTTGCAATGCGTTTATTTTGAGTAGAAAGTATTGTCTTGTGTCTGTGTGGAAAGTGAGGCAGGGACAGTGGCTTGTTAAAGATGACACAGTGAATCAGTGAAGGAAACAAGTTCAAGTGGGTTCTGGACTGTCCTGAAAATAACACTCGTACACACCAGATAAAATACAAAGCACAGTTTCTAGGCTAAAGAGAATGAACCAAAACATGATAATTTTGAAGAGGAGTCAATATAGGAGGAAGTGGTAGGTACAGGCTTAGTTCATCATTTTAGCTTCTCCTTGATGGTAACAGTACCCATGGAACAGCTGACTGTCTAACACTCCTGTAGGCAGTCCACCATCCTCCTATCCTTCGAGGGAGAGAGATCAGATCCCTGCTCAATCATGACTGTTGGAGAATCAGGTAAAAATGTTGATGAAAGTCAAAGAAGGAACACTCCAGAATCTGGGTATAATGTATACCTACATGCCTAACTGATCCTAAGTCACACATAAAGCAGACTGAAAGCTACATGAAAGGAGACCTTAGTTGCCTTCATCAAAGACAAGACAGAGTTTGTTACTTAGCGCTAACCAAATCAATTGCCTGTTAAAACGTCAAGTCATTAGAGAAATATAGCAGAATCTATAGTCTGCTCAATGTGATTCAGGGATGAATAAAATTTCCTCACACAGATAGAGCAAGGAAAATGTAATCATTCACAAAATGGAGACACCAGCAGCCAGCCCTGAGATGACCTAAATGTTAGAATTAGCAGGTGAAACTTGAAAGTAATTATTTTATTGGGTTTAATGAGGTAGGGGGAAATCCCCTGTGGTGAAAATATAAGACTCAGAATAGAAATAAAAAATTAAAAAGAAATGAAATTAATATGTAGATATGAAATGTACTGTACAAGAAATATGAGGAGTTGTGGTGGGCAGTGTCTGGTCCTCACTTTGGTTTCCAGCTCAGAAAGGCGGAAGCCTCATTTTGGGTTCAGTCTTTGATTCCTATTCCTTTCTAGGCAACAATATCCATTTTACACTGTGACAGGAATAGGTTGAATCACAAACCATAAACTCAGTGTCACAGCTCAAAGGAGTTTCCTACATGAACTTCACAAGCAAAACTTCAGTTATCCACATGTGACTGAATATAGACTCTGTCCCTTGCAGACGGGACCCCAAAAACATGAGCTATGTGTTGGAGCAGGAAGTATGCAGGGTGTGGCTCGCTGTCTCATTTTAGCCTTGGAGAGGTCTGAAAACGTAAAGAAGTCTGATGCTGGCTGAATTGCAAGCTGAGAGGCTTAGTTACCCAAAATGGAATATATATGCAAAATTTCATCCCTTTTACAGTTTTGTGCACTATAAATAAATATAAATATATAAAAGAAAATGTTAAGGTCATCAAATTTTGATAGTATTACTAAAGGTATTTTTGGCAAATTAAAATACATAAACAGAAGGCAGGTGTGGTGATACAATGCCTATCGGCACAACTGCTTGAATATCTGATTTGGGAAAATCTCAGGTGAGCCCAGGAGTTTGAAGCTAGCCTGGGCAATTGTGCTAGATCTTATTTCAGAAATATTCATATTTATGAAATATATAAAGGGAAAGGAAAGAACTGAGCAATACTTAATTCAATTAAAAAAAAGTATCTCAGGTGGGCATGGTGGTACACACCTATAATCCCAACACTTGGGGGATGAGGCAGGAGGATTGGAAGTTCGAGGCCAGCCTGGGCTACATAGTGAGTTCAAGCCCAGATTGCACTACAAAGTCCGACTTCGTCTCAAAGCAAAAAACAATTATCTCAAATTCTGTAATCAATATAACAATTTATATCATACATACAAAGACAGGAAATAAACACTAGAATATTGCCAGTAGGTTTGCATGTCTGTGGGAAAAGATTCCAAGTGGTTTTGTTTGCCAGACTTTTCTGTATTATTTATTGTTCTCTAATGAGTGTGATTATTTTTGGGCAGGAAAGATTTTTAAACATTCTAGGACAAGCCTCTGCAGAGGTGCAGAGTGTGTAGAACCTTATGTTTTCATCCTAATACAGCCAAAAAACCAAAGAATTTGGTCACCACATGCCTGCTACCCATTCTCCTAGGCAATTTTGGTGGGGAGAAGGGAATTAAGAGAAATATTTCCTT
>RJWM01052620.1:0-10060 GCA_004363535.1 Dasyprocta punctata | reverse complement strand
TGTCTCTCCGCCGCACGCAGGCGGGGAGTGACTTATAAGCTTTCCCAGCCTCCAATCCGTATGGCCCACGTATAGCCCTGGGGTTGGCAGGTGCAGCTTAGGGCGGGAACGCGTCATCCCTAGGCGGGGTCTCTCTAATGTGGAAGCAGGATGTCGGCGCCATCTTGCCGCTCACGAAGGGCGGGGTACTCTAGCTCAGGCCTGGCCTCCTACAACAGGCCTCAATCCGGAAGCGAATGCCCGGGCCGCTCTCTACAAGGGGGTAAATGCTTCAAGAGGTGTGAGCTCTGTTCACTGACAAGACTGCTGCACTTGGTGTTACCCATCCATCAGAATGTACTCTTTCCAAGTTCTCCAGAACTGAGGAGATGAGGCTGTACACATTGGAGCTGCTCCAGCTAATCCATCCCCAGGGAGAGAATACTCTATCACTGAGGGTTTTCTGCTCTGGAGCCGGCAGTGATCAAATGGAGCCTGGGAAACCATTCATTCTGACCCTTTCCTACTTTGGGCTTGTGCCTACCAAATGGTACTTTTTGTTTGTTTAAGTGCTCAGTGTTCAACAGGTATTGATTTACTTTAACTAGGCAAGCAAACTACAGTGAAGTACAATTGTGATGGCTAGTCAATACAGTCAGGCTTCAGAAGCTATTCTGCAGCATTCCAAACTAACTCTGTTTGCTGCTTACATAGAACAGCTTCTGACTAACACTTCTTGTCTGGCATATTCCCAGATCTCTCTTGGAGCCATAGTTCTAACAATCTTCTACACACGGCCATTCAAAACTAGTCTACAGGCCTAATTAAAACCAGATACCAAACTACCGGTTTCATTCTCAGTTACTTCTCTTTCAAATGCAACTCACATACATATACAACTGAAGAGCATAGCAATTGAATCAAATAAGTGCTGCACTGGAAGGACATTTTCTGAAATATCATCCTTGTAGTTCAGCTCAATAAGCCCAAAATTTATGTAGCTTGGTGAAATGAAAAATGAAATTACAAAGAAGTATCATGCTGATTATAATATCGAGTACACATAGTGCTAGATACTTTGTACCTAAATACTTCTATTTTACCGATGCTAACGCATTTTCCTCTGTTACATGAGAGAGTGATTTCCATAGTGCTCATGTAAGATGTGGAAACCAAGCAATAGGAAAATTATGTAAGTTTCCTAAGGCTATATATGTAGTAACTGACTTAAGAGGGATTTGAGTTCAGGCAGACTAGCTCTAGAGTCTGTTCTTAATCACCATACAAAACTCTCAAAAAAATATGCAAATTTGTAAAGTAAGAGACTATGCTTTGTTTCCCTCTACCACTTCATAGAACACCGTTATTACCCCATTGTCTCACAAGCAGAAATGAGAACAGCTCAGGGGTATGGATAATTTCTGTATCACACAACCTTAAATACCTTCAAGGATTAATCATATCTAGTGTGATGCTTTACCAAAGGCAAAATGATTGTTTCAGTTAGTTAGTGCTATGGTTTATGTTCCTATGGCCCCACCAAGCCTCATGTAATCATGGACGGAGCTGAGTCTAGCATTTATGATTGGTTTGTTGTTTGGCACTGGGATTGGCGATGTGAGTGTTGTACCTGCCAAGGGGTGGAGCCAACATACAGTGTAAGGGCGGGAAGAAGGCATGTCTCTCTCCCTCACACAGTTCACGTTTTCCTCTTTGTGGCTGCCACGAATGGCTGGCCCTTAGCCACACCACCCTGCCTTATAGCCAGCCAAGTATGGACTGAAACCTCCAAGAACTGTAAGAAATAAACCTTTCCATCCTTCATTTTGGGTGTCCAATATTTTGTCTCAACAATGAGAGAAAAGTAACCAAGACAGTTAGTGTTGCAGTTTCTCCCTTTGTAGAAAAACAAACTAATCTGTGAAACAAGACTTTACTCAACTTCCCATGAAATAAACCAATTCTAACTCAAGAGCATGAAAGTTCAAGTTAAAATATACTTATAGCATTATAGAGTAAAAGAAATGATAACTTTTCTTTATTTGCTGACTACAAGAATATGAAATAAGAGAATGATAAGGTGAATCTGAGATTACATGTTCAGAGAAAGTGGCACGGTGTTTATGACTAAAGACGACAAAACACTGGGAAGATATGAAATCATATAAACAATGACTAGTAAGTCTGCTTTTGCTGTGCAGAGACTGTCAACAAAGACATTTTTTAGCTTAGTAGCTCTGTATCCTGTCAGTCAAGTATTTATTGGCTACCTCTCAGGAAGGTGCTCAGTGACAAACATTCTATGAAGACAAACACGTTATTATATAAGTGCCATTAAACATGTTGAAGAGATTTTCAGCTCCTGCTAACTCTATCTGACTAAATCTGAACAGCTCATTAACATTCTGAGAAACCCTTAGAACTGAAACTCCAGTCATTTTAGATCCTAAAAGAGAGAAACATTCAGTGAAAATAACCCAAAATAAAATTTATTGCCTGCTATTTTTGATAAATCAACAGTGCTGTGTTTTTCCCAAACATCTGATTCCAGCCAGGATTTTAATATAGTGCTTTGGTCAAACTTGGGAGAAAATGCTTTATTTTATCTACTTCAGTATACTCATTGGTTTCCTACTTCAAAGTTTCCTAGTTCAATTAATTATTTCTTAGTGATCAGAAGTATAATTCTAAACAAGTCTATCTTTCTTTGATATACCTCTTTTCTTCAGATATAATGATTTAATAATCAGAAGAAGAGTCATTTGGATTTTATATATGTATAAGACAAATTTTAATAAATCATGTCTGTCTTTCTCAAACAACCACCATGGTATGAGCAAGTCTCTCAGTTACTTCTTTCATTGCTGAGACAAAATACCCAACACCAAGGTTAAAGGAGGAAAGGTTTATTTAGCTCACATTTTGTAGAGGTTTCAGTCCATAATCGGCTGGCTCCAAGGCAGGGTGCATTGCAGAACATTACAGAGAAGAAAGAGTTCATAGTATGGCAGGGCAGGAAGAAAGCAGAAAATAACAAGCAATGGCAGAAGCAGAATCAAAAGTAGCAGCACTCTTCCTGTCACTTATATTCCATCCAGGCAATCTGCCCCTAGGGAGGGTAGCACTTTCAACCAGGCTGGGGCACCCTTAATCCCAACATCACCTCATTAATCCCAGCATCACAAATCCCAGAACTAGACTCCTCCAAAATTCCCCACCTGTAAGCATATGAGGCTTTGGGGGAACATCTAGACTCAAGCTATAACAGCGAATATGCCCACTTACATATTAGTGCAGTACAGACTCACTTTCTGCAATAAGGTAACTGGCAAATAAGTTCTGCATATATAAAGAGGCTTGTTGGATGAAAAAAGAAAGAAAACTAAATGGCTAGGGCAACTGAGCTCAAGGCACATGCTGTAACAAAATACCTGAAAAAACTTAAAAAGAGGGAAAGTTTATTTTGGCCCACAGTTTAAAGAGTTTCAATCCATGATCAATTGACTTCACTGTTTTAGAGACTGTAGTGAGACAGAACATCATGGCAAAAAGAGCTCATCACTTCATGACACCAGGAAACAAAGAAAGAGTCAGTGTCCCAATATTGCATTCTAGGACATGCCACCAGTGACCTAACTTCCTTCCACTAGGGCCACCTCCTGAAGTTTCCACAGCAGAGCCACAGGCTGGTGACTAAGTCTTTAGCAAACGAGCCCTTGGGAAACACTTCAGATTCAGACTACAGCAGGACCCACCAGCACCATTTTAATCAATTTTTAACTCTATTGATACATTCTGTTTTATATACACTGTTCATTGCAAGAAATTTTTCTGCCTAAAAGAAGTATGAACTATTACTGATGGAATTCTACTCTAGAAAGAAAATATTGCAAACCAGCCTCTAGTAAAGAGATCATTTAAAAGAAATTACTATGTGAAGTGGATTGCAAAATAATGTGCTTCAGTATTCTTTGGATATTCATAGGTACTGGTTTATACAATGTAATGTTCAGTAAATCTCAAATGAAATCAACATCACAAAACATTTAAGTTGCAACTTAATGTAATACATTTTAATCTGGAAAAACAACAAATATTCAGATACTTTTTTTCATTATCTTTTAAAATAATTATCAAACTAAGATACTTTGTTTTTCTTTTTAATGGGTTACTTCATTCTTAGTTATTTGTATTTAACTATTTTTTAAAATATTCTACTATCTTTACTGGTTTACTTTTCTAGTCTTCCACATGAATAGAAGTGAAGCATTTGTATCATAGAGTAAAATTAAATTACACCTTTTACTTGGTGTTCAAGAATAATTTAGTTCCATATGATATTTCTACATTTATTTGAGATATTATGCTATTGTGCAATTTTTCTACCTTTATAACAAAAAATACTTCACTAATTTTATCAAGATTTTACAAAATCTATTTAAAGTTATGTACACAAGAAATAGTCAAAACCTCCTAGTACTATTTCTTCACAAATGTCAGTGTTCAAACAGGTAGAAAGTAGATATACCTGAGAATTATTTTTTG
This sequence comes from Dasyprocta punctata, assembly GCA_004363535.1. Taxonomy (NCBI): domain Eukaryota; kingdom Metazoa; phylum Chordata; class Mammalia; order Rodentia; family Dasyproctidae; genus Dasyprocta; species Dasyprocta punctata. Next base: position 5,536 of record RJWM01052620.1, on the reverse strand, counting down.
CAAAATTAAATTATGCATTATTTATTATTCTTCATTATCATTTTAAATTAAGAGAAATTAATAATTTCATAATACTAGACAGAAGCTTTAAATTATTTTTCCTAACACATCTTTTTATAATTTAATAAAAAACCTTAAAGGACCAGAAAAAACTTGCTATTTAAGAGTAAAATTTCTTCCACAATGAAGACTTTTGTCTAAAGTCCTTTTTATTACTTCATTGTGGAAAATAATGTTATAAGTAATAGGATGGGGAGGCATGGGCATGCATGTGTGCACGTGCACATGGGTGTGTGAAATAAGGAATACTATATTTTTCTTTTTATTGTCACATAGTAACTATATGTATTTATGAGGTATGATGTGATACATCAATGCATGTATATAGCATGAAATGATTAAATCATGGTGATTAATATTTTCGTCTTCTTGAACAGTTATCACTTCTTTTGTTGGGAAATTTTGAACTCTATTCTAGTTATTTACAAAATATATGTTAAAATGTTATGAACTATAGTCACCCCGTTGTATAAAATTAGAAATTATTCCTTCTATCCAACTGTATTTATCTAATCTCTCTCTATCCAACTACCCCTCTTCTTCCTAACCTCTAGTGACCACTAGACTACCCTCTCCTCAATGAAATCAACTTTTTTAACTTTCATAAATGAGCAAGAACATCCTGCTTGTCTTTATGTGCCTGTTGTATTTTGTTTTAAACATTTTCCAGTTCCATTTATGCTGTTCCAAGTGACATGATTTTATTATATTTTAATTGCTGGATAATATTCCATTGTGCATATACACCCAATTTTCTTTATCCAATCACCCATCAATGGACACTTCAGTTAGCTCCACATCTTAACTATTGTGAATAGTGCTCCAATAAATATGGCAGTGCAAGTATCTCTCTGACATTTCAATTCCATTCCGCTCATACATATGTACCCAATAACAGAATAGCTGGATCATTTGATAGTTTTACTCTAAAGATTTTTTTATTTGTAGGGTTTTTCTTAGGAACATCCATATTGTATTAATTCATAATCCTGTCAACAATACGTAAGTGTTCTTTCTCTACATCCTCATCAGAGTTTGTTATGTTTTTTTCTTCTTAATTATAGCTGTGTTTATTAGGGGATATTGTGCCTGCATGACAAGATGGCCTTCCTTGAATTCTTACCCCCTCTAAGAATTCTAAAACTAAATAAAACACACACGACACATTCTGAATAAAATTCCAAATAATTTATTCACAAAAGACATACAGAAACTAAAGTTGCTCACACCATTTAAAATTCCTCATCTTTGAACTGTCTCTCAATTCAGACAAAATGAAGAGAGAAGCAATTTCCTAACTTCCCTCCCCCACCCCAACCCTAGCATGCACTAGGACTTTGTTGTGCCAATCCTGGATCTCTCAATTTTCTCAGGCTATCAGCAGTAGTAGTCAGTTCCAAGAATGTGCATCAATGTCATGAGTATAGTGCTTGACTCTCTATACTCTATCCCAAATTCTTTTGAGGAAAAGTTTCTCTATACGATGCTTAGTCTGGTTACAGCCATCTGTCTTCTCAATTTAAACAAATGTGCATTTCAGTTACCATAGCTGGACAGATTTTTTTTCATCAAATGAAAAAGCTATTTAAAAGCTGAAAATAGTGAATACATAAACAAACGCACACAAGATTTATTGTATACAAAGAACGTGAAAGAAAATCACTTGGGGGCTAACAAGGAAAGACATCATTTTCAAAGGCAAATACAAGTGATGTTTATTCTGAAAAGGATGTGCTCACCATTGGAAGATAACTGTGTTTTTAAAGACATTAGAGTGTTTAAGGTAAAGAACTTTTGAGCATTGTAAGAAATGGCTATCACTAGAGATATTCATAAGCCTGTTTGATCGCTGCTCAAGGAAGAAATGCTTTTAGTGGGTAGTTAAATTTGCAATAAATACTGGAGATATAAACTAGCTAATAAAATACCATTGGCAAAGAATACAATGTCGATTAAACCTAAGTCAATTAGCCTATCATAGTGGGATTACAAAATAAACATATAATACTGCCAACGTGTGAAAGGAAAATTAATCATTTCCATAAACTACATACTATTGAATAACAGGGAAATTTAAATTTTCCAATCAATATCATCTTAGTTACTGTTGATTTAACTAATTTCTTTCACTGTGTATCAGTCCTTTTCAAACTCTCCCCTTCCTTTCCAAAGATTGCCATAACAACATCTCCTATCCTACTTCTTCTTTTATGATATATGTTTGCCACACTTAGCAGCAACAGATGAAGTTCCTTCTCAAATTTAAATTTTAAATTTTTAAATAGCTGTTACATAAAAACATAAAAATTATACATATTTATGAGGTATCTTATTTATATGGGCTCATAATTAAAATTTCTATGAAGAACTCTGAAAATTAAAGTGTGTATATCTGACAAAACCCTTATCTATGTATAATCAATAAGTTGACCAATTTTCTATTTTTTAAAGCTAAGAAAAAACTAGTTACTACACAGAATAGTGGCAAAATGTTTACTACTAGACACCCATAAAACTTCTCTTTCAATGAAAATATTTAATCATATAAACCAGTAATATGTGATTCTGAATAAATTTAAAAGAAAGCATGAAAAACATTTCAATTTTTATCTCACTTAATTTATACTGTAATGTCAGGTCTATGAGACCCTAGAAGGAAAAATATTTAAAATTCACCAATACATTCTAAGTCACTAGGAGACAGAAACTCTGTATAATCATTTCATGTATTTTCTCATCTTTGAATTTCCTGCACTAGCACTTAGCATATAAACATTTCTTGAATAAATGAATGAATAAACCTCCTCCAACACTTTTCTTTCCTAATTAAGGGAACTGAAATTCAGAAAGGTCATATATTTTCTCCTCTCTTTCAGTAAAAACAACTAAAATGTTGCTAAAATGAAAATGAATCATACTCAACTTGAATATTTTACTAATTCTTCATAAATATGTTCATGGTTAGTCAGTTACATACACATTTTTAATATTTTTATTAACTTAGTTAAAAATTAGTAAGTATAGTCAACTATATTTAAGATCTTTTGTTTATATTGGTTACTTTTTCTTCTGATGAAGAGAGGTAACTACTTGAAAGAAAGAAAGAAAGAAAGAAAAAGAAGAGCTGGAGATTTAGTTCAGTGGTGTAAGCACCTGCCTGGCAAGCACAAGGTTGTGAGTTTGATCCCTGATACAAAAAAAAACTTAAGAAAAAAATAAAAAGAAATGACCAGAAAACCAGAATGATATACTAAGTATAAAGTATTGAATAGGTTTTGGACTTTTAACTTCACTATACCCTAAGGTAAAACTTTTTGGGGGGATTATAAAAGATAATTGAGTATAGTCATATAATTTAACTAATTATGCATGCAACAGGTCTTTGAATAAAAGCCAAAAGCTAAACAATTTCATCATATTGAAAATTAAATCATGGCAAGACTCATTCATATTATTATATATTATATACTATTTTTTAGGTATTTATTGAACACATATAGTGTTGAAGAAATATACTTTAATGCTGACTACATTCAAGCACCTTTACTATGAAATCTTGAAATTTTCAATGAAATTATCATGTGTCTACTCTTGTTAGCATTCACAATAAAAGCAATAGGGTCACCAGGAAAAAGTAATTAAAATATGATTTAATATTACTGTGGTAAGTCTATCTACACAATGCTTTGACAGCAAATATAGGAAGTGATTCATTCTGCCTGGAAATACTTTGGAAGTTGTTTAAGAGGAGGAGATTTTGATCCAGGCATTAGAGAAAGTAGAGGAAGTCATGAAATGGAGTGAAGTGGAAAAAATAAAATAAATCTCTAAGTCTATCAGAAAACATTCACAAATATACAAAGAAGTGAAACAACCTCAAGTAAAAGAAATATCCTGTAACTGTGTATGACCTGAACAGGGGATATAGAGATGGGAGTTTATGGATATGATTCTTTAAATAGAGATTGGGGTCAGATATGAACATCTTTCTGCATCATGATAAAGAGTTTCAACTTCATTTTATAGGTAAGTAATGGGAAGTAATGTCAAAGCAAGAGAACAATAGAATTTGATTTATACATTAGAGAAAAAATCAATTAGAGTAATGAAAAAACTGAAAGCAGAAAATCTTTATATAATACTGAAATAGGTCAAATGAGATGGCAAAAGTATACCAGAAAGAATGGAATGATGGGACTAGATCTTGGCTATCTTTAAAGCATGTGTTCCATTGCTTGACAATAGCTGAACTATGGACTATGAAAGAAAGATATGAATCTGAATTTCTAGGCTGAGCAATTGAAAGAATCTTGAAATTTTTAACTAAGTAGTATAATAGTATAAATGTGCTGGGTGAAAGAATCAAGATGCCATATTTGTAAGCTAAAACAGCAATTATTTGAAACCAAAAAATACAACTTCTTCACTTTTTATTAACTCCTTAAATTAACTGGATGTATTTCCTCATGACTAAGAAAAGTTGTATGAGGTCATATCAATGGCCTGATTAATAGTCTGTTTCCAGCAACTCCATAAAGATGTATTTTGATATCAACATAGTTGAAATAAACAAAAGATGAAATAATACAAATTGCCCATCTTCTCATAATGAAACTTTAGAGAAGAGAGCTTGTTTTTCAATTCTGATTCATCTTCCAGAAGAGGAAGGTTTATTAGCATCACATCCTTTTTCTCCTTCTCCTTAGTCTCAGGAGAACTGGGTATAAAATTACTTACCAGTCTGATGAGTGAGGAAGGTCTGTTAGTTTGAGCCCTCTGGGAGATAGATACAAGATGGAATTAGACATGCAATACATTTATTGGAGGAAAGACCTATCAAGGAGGAGGGGAGGAAAGCCAAAAATAGAAGAGACATCCTTTGTAATATAATTTGTGTTAAGGAGAATAAGTTAAGAAGAGTCCCGCATAGAAAGCGGTTGTCGTTCTGAACTTGCAGACAGACCCAGGCTCTGGGCGGCGTCACTCTGGGGTACTGTGTCTGGCTCCCCGGGACTGGGAGACCTTGGCCTCCCCACCCAGTTAAGGCGGAGGCTCCACCCACACGCCCCGGGAGGCCGCCCTCCCTTGCTGCTCCCAGGGCCCAGCCCGACCGGGTCCCGCGATTCAGTGGGATCGAAGAATCGGCGCGACCCTCAGGGGAACGCCCGGCCAGCCTCACAGGACACAGGGCCACATAGGTTCTAGAAGAAAATGACAAAATGAAAGACCAAGAGGCAGTCTCTGTCCCCCAGCCCACAAAGAACAAACCCAGGAGATACTGAAATGGAAGACAGTGGGAGTCACACAAAGGGACTTTCTGAAATGATAGAAAATGCAATAAAGAAACAGCTTGATGAAGCTATAGAGAAATTCAAATCAGAAATATTCTCTCAGCTAAAAAATGAAATGAGAATCATTATTAAAGAAATGTGTGTATCTAAAGAAGAGCAAGATAAAAAAATAGAAGAACTTAAGA
>RJWM01052619.1:0-10061 GCA_004363535.1 Dasyprocta punctata | reverse complement strand
CCATTCCATTTCTGGTTATACACAAAAGGAAATGAAATTATATGTTATAGGCTCTTCTTTATAGGTGAGGCAGCATTCTCAAAGTGACTCCCAAACCCCAGGCCTTGAATCGCTGTCCTACGAGTGTAGGTCTAAAGGAAAGTGCAATGGAAAGATAAAGCAAGAAAGTAATCAGAGGAAAACTTCAATATTATTGTTTTTTGGGAAGGTGATTTTGGTTTGAAACTGATAGTAATTAAAGCTAATAAATGGAGCTATTTAAGGCACTTGAAGTACCACATGTGATGTCAATGAATACTAATAGTTTTCCCAGTAGGAATTCAACTTGACCTGGCTGCAACCATTCAAGTCATCACCACCATGACTGCCCTTGAGTAACCCTGACCTGTTTCTCCACCTAGTTTTCCAACAAAAGCATCAGAGCAGTAGGTAGAGGTTTACAGGTGGACCCTGGTTTGGTTCCATCAGCTTTGGGAATGAAACCACATCTTTGCTGTTAGCTTGAGTTAAACCATAATACCTTCCAGCTTCAATAAAAAACACTTTTGTCCTGGTCATGAGATAAGCTCTTCCTTCTGACCCAACTCTAGTGATGTCATCTTTTTGCCACTCTTAACCCTATTTCTGTCCCCAATCAGTCTGCAATCAAGATTACATTCGGTATGATCCTGGATCTGCCTGCTTCACTCTTTGGGCCCTCAACATCTTCCAAGCAGAATGTGCAGTTCTTTTATGCTGAATTTCCCCACAACAAACTCTCTTGTGACTCAGGCATTGCTGCATGACTCTTAACACCCTGCAGGTAGCTTAGCTTATAGAGAAGAATCAGCTGAAAACTCTGAAGAGAAGTGGTAAAGGTGTCAACCTTGAGGATGACAAAACAACTACCAAGAGGCCTTAGTTGCAGGTAGTTTTACAGTGCAGGAAAATGACATCAGTGTACACGCAAACAGTAAGTGATAAGCAATGATCTCTAAGCAGAAGGCCAGTGTATACGGTGGTAACTGCCTGAACCTGAGTAAATGGCCAAAGGGACAAGAACGAGTAAGTGTTGATGGACTGAGAAAAGGCAATATTCAGCAACACCCCGAAATGCAGATATCCTGGGAAAAGACAGAAACCCCCATCCAGCCGTCATGCCACTGTTGGACAGAGAAGTTAAAGATATATCTGAGTTAAATGACAAAGTTATCATTCTATAGCTAAACATTGGAATTTTGATGTGTGGGACTCTTTCTTTCTTTCTGTCTGTCTGTCTGTCTTTCTTTTTTCCTACTGGGAATAGAACTCCAGAAATAGTGCTTGCCAAGCAGGAGCTGTGCCACTGAGCTATATCCTATATATTGTGGGATTTTTTTTTTTAGCACTTATTTCTCTTTACTAATTTTTCTACTGCTAAAATGAGTTGCTCACATTAATATTTTTTCATAAAATGCATCTTTATTTTAATCAGAATTAATAGAAATATAATGTTGTGGCCCAAGAATTCTACTGAAAATGATAACCACACTATTCGGCTAATCTGTCCCATTCTGACAATTCTAATATCACACTTTAAGGTCAATGTTGATAAATTAAAGAGATAATGGGAGTAGTAGGGAGTAGTTTCTTTTAAAATTTTCTGTTTCTTTTAAAGGAGTAAGAACTGAATTGACAAGACTAGAAAAGAAATTTCTGAGTAGAGAGTATATATAAGTGCTTACTTTATGCATGGGAATGATTAGTAACTAAATGACATCTCCCTGATTATATTATAAACTTCTTATGAGAGGAAATTGTAAATGGTCTTCTGTATGGTCCTCAGAACCTATTGTCATAGAGTAAAGTCTCAATAAGTATTTACTGGTTGATTATATCTCATTCATAGACAGATAAATAGAGGCAGAGCCAAGACCTGGGAAACAAATATAGAACCTTCCTTCACCCGTCTGCCCTTCTGACTCACTCTTTAACCTGAAACTGGTCTCAAATACTGAAGAACTTTTCCACCTTCTTGTGTCTAGCAACCTTCACCTCTAATTCATATAATCTGCATGTCCTCTGCTCGCTATGTGGGCATTCTGTATCATTCAGTCATTGCTTTACTACTAAGCCTACAAATTCCAATTGCTAATCAAATCATACATCAAAGACTCTGAACTAACATTATTGTCATCTAAATTTGTTCATTGCTTTTGGTTTCTAGAAATATTTCGCTACTATGTATCCCTGAACTGCTAATATTTAATAATTCCAAATCATCCCTCTCCCAGGCACAAATGATCAGTTAAAAAAAGAATCTTACTTTTCCCATTACTTCATCTCTCCTACTGAAGTATTGTATTATCTCCATTCAAACCTCTATCGCTATCCTTCATATTCTTATTATCAGCTTTCTGCATTATAACAACAGCATTCCAAGTTATCCCTTTACTTTCCTTTTCACATCCCAATGAATCTTTCACTTTACTTTCTGATTAATCTTCCTAATTTCTTACTCTGATTATGGAACCTACAGCCCAAAAAGCTTCCCTGACTCCTTTAGAACCAAATAAAATATAGACCCTCTGGTTTATTACACCAAGTTTTTAACAAATTGATCCTAATTCTATTCTTAAAAGCATGATTTCTAAAAACTTCCATAAAGCAGCTATCTGCTTCAAACAGTTTGTTTGACCCAGTGTCATTTATGCTTTTCAACCCCTCAACTTCTCCATTATTCTTCTATCTTGGTGTTGTAATTTAAACTTCACCGGTTTTGCAGCCTGCTCTGACCTCCCACCCCCTGAGTAAAATACATGTTATAAAGAGACCTTGTTTTACCCATTCTGTTATTCATTCATTGATTATGAAGTATTGATTGCATACTTAACATATGTTATGCAATGGGATTACAGTAATGAATAGGAAGGATTTGTTCTTATCTTCAATGATTAATTTTGCATACACTATATGAATAAATAACAAGTAGCTTATCAATGAAAATCCTGATAAATACAAAATGTGTGGAGTGCTGTATGAATTAGAGAACGGGGATAGAAGATAGTATTGTTTTGTTATCTAAAATATTCTCCCAACATGGAGATGTATTCTGTCTGGTTTAAAAGTATTTAGTTATTTAGCAGAAACTGTTTTCCTTGATTTAAAGCATGATCAGGCTATTCCAAGTGAAGACAATGATATCTGAGATACAACACAGAAAACAAAATATCTACTCCTAAGCAATCAAAATTGACTAGCTAAAATTCTAAGCAGAAAAACTGAATTTTTCTTCCTTGTTATTTTATTCTACAGCAGTTATTTTTACCAGTTCATAGAGCCATCAATCACTGATAGTAATCTCCAACAAAATAAGAGGAGCAAAAACATAAAAAGGCAAGTGATTCATTACTAAGCCTGATGCCAGCTGTAAGGGGAAAAGCTCTTTCTAATTTGGAGCTAGCAGTCACCACAGCACATTATTCCCAAAGGAGTTATGACTTGAAATTTCTGAATGGGCTTGCCACCAGTCTCAGCTGGCAACGTACCATTCATGCAGAGGCATGTACTAAATTCTTCAAATATATTTTTGCTGTCTTTACATATTCATCAGAAAGCAAGGTTAGATCTCATTTTTGTTCTCTTCCACTGAATTAATGATTCAGGCTACAAGATGATAAAACTTCTTCTTACTGTGTCAGACAAGAGCTTTCTTTTTCAAATACAAAGTACAATATCTATTTGAGAATTTCTGACGGTCAGTACATGGGTAATGAGAATGACAAACCACAATCAACTAATGGTCACATAAACGGAGCAAGAAAGCCGCCCTCACAGGCACTGTTATCATGTAGCACGCAGATGAAGGAAGGTCACAAGGACAAAAGGCAGCATTCCAGGTAGAGACTGCCCACTGGGAGTAAATTCAGCTGGCGGAATTATACATGAAAAGATTACCAGAGGGACTAGTTGTCCTGCAATTTTGAGCTGAAAGGAAAATGCAGTGGACTAATAAAAGCCATCATTGTTTTGTCTTATAATAAAATGTTGTTTACATATCCTTAAGGTCAGTGAAGGGCACTGACGAGATGTAAGGAAATCTCCACAGTGAGCCAGGAGCGTCGCCTCTGCAACAAGGCGCACAGGAAAAAGTGGAAAAATAAAATATGCTTTTCCATGTATTTTTCCCTTTCTCATGGGGAAAAAGAAGAAGTTTTGTGGCAAGCGCATTGGAGACATTGTTGAAGAGCAGTTCTTCTTCACATAAAGGTTACCTCTGTGCAGCTGCCAAGGTCAGTGCCCTGCTGAGTTATCTGCCAAGTAAGTGCCAGTTGTGGGATCTGCGCTGCAGCGGGCATGGAGGCAGGCTTCGCTCTCCCACCCTCCTTCTGAATCACCGTTCTTTGCTCCTTTGTATCGTAGTTGTCACTTTTCCCACTCTGTGCCGCCCTCCCTTCTCTTTGGTGGGATTTCTTTCCTTACATGTGAGCTGAATGTTCCGTTGTTTGCCAGGAAGCCAGACTTACTGAATGTTGATTTCATGGAAGTAACACAAGAGAGGCAAACAGTAATTTTGCAAGTAATCTACATAAAAAGTGACCTCACAAAGCATAAAGGGCTCAACTTGGCCCACGATGCAGTTATATTCTTTAGAGGAAGTGAAGTAAATAATATGCACTCATATCCTGTGTCCTATGAGATGGGCATGTATGAATATATATAAACGTGTATTGATGCATATACCGTATGTATGCATAATACAATATACTTTATATACACAAAAGTACACATATATCTTCTCCTTAATATGTAAGTATATACACATACACACTTGTCCATTTTTGTTTTCCTTTTTGTGGGACATTTTAAATGACTTTTTAAAATCTCGTGCTTTATTCTTTGTCTTTTTAAAAGAATCATAGGCAAAATGCAAAACTAGATGTTAAATTTCTTTAATCTCTTCTCTAGGATATCAGACCCCCGATATTCATTGTCCAAGGTCTCATTCTGTAGAAAAGTACATTTTATTTCTGTTATTTTGACATATACAGTACAAGGGGTTAGTCAAAAATAGGAGGTGTGCATTCAAAGATAATTTCCTTATATACAGGCTACCCCTGTAGTCACTTAGATATGACATTACATTCTGTGGCCCTCAAAAGTTAAAAATACAGCATATGTGATATCCAACTGTGACTCTTTGGCTTCATTCAAATTGTATTTATGTTGAGGATTTACAGGAACTAAAGGGGGATTAGATAATCATTGGTTGTAAATTGTGTCTTTTTTTTCTACTCTAAACAGATTCATAAAGTGAGCTGTCTCTCACCTGTAAGTCCTCCATTAATAAAGTGGCTGTGACTTGATAAAACCACAGGGTACATGTTGCTTGATGGTAGTCACTTGCTTTTTAGGCAGAAGGGAGGATTTTGGGAATATATAATAAATTATAAAATGTTCACAGGTACAGTTCTTCAAAACTCTTGAAAACAAAATGATTGCTCATTATGAAAACTATCCTTTTTATGTTTTACTATAATCAACTACTTTGTGCTAACTTGTAAACTCTAATTTTTCTTTCTTTACTATCACACATATTAACAAAAAAGGACAAAATAAAACCACAAAAGACTGTTTTATTTAAAATGTTATATGCTTTCCTATTTTTGAAAGTTCCAAAATATCAATGAATGAGTTTACGTAAGGGAGAAATATATTTGTTTGAAAACTCAACAACCAGTTGACAATAAATTGTAAATTGAGATAGGACAAATACTGACAAATGAAATATCTATATTAGTAATGTGATTACACTGTAGTCATTTGTTATATGCTAGTACTCATCTTTTGCTTCTGCTTTTGCTAATGAAACTGTAGAAGTCATCAACATTTTAAATCTGATAGGAAGTCAGATAACTCAGAATCTGTAATGGAAAATAAAGACTCAGTGTAAGTCTGGCTTTTCAGTTCAGCCCAGAAATACAAACAACTAAGAACCATTTGGCACTCTGTTAGCAATCTTGGCAAAGATTTGAAAGATTGAATGGAGATGAATTCTTAATGACTTCCTAACGTTTAGGTGGAGCCTTTTCCAGAAGGAGATTGAGACGCAGAATTACGGTTACAGAATAAGAAAATTGAGTACTTGAGGCTTTTGCCTATCAGCATGGAAATATATAAAGTCAATTCTCAGCAGACTTGAGATTCTGCCATTAGATTTAATGAAAGCTATGAAGTTGCAAGCAGAAATTCTGCAATATAAATTTAACACATTAGTTTTCTTTGAACAAAGAGCATTCTGGTTTGGTATCATCTGAGACTGCTTTTTATGTTTAAAGACAGCTGTGCTGCTTTCTCTAAGTCTTCTCTGTAATATAAATGTCCCTTTGGATGATTTTCAGAGGGAAATCATATTGATACTTAATGATATTTGGTCCTAATGTTATGGATCACTAGGTGGTCATAGTTTTTAAATTTTTAAGACATAAAAATCATGTGCCTGATTAAGTATTTTTTAGATGTCCTTTTCCCACTGTGTATGTTTTTTAACTTTTCTTTACATTATTTATTTTTATTAATAATTTTTGAACTTTTCTTTACATTATTTACTTATTTTTATTAATATGTAGTAATAGTACATGCTGTTGAGATTCAGTATATTTCCATACATGCGTGAGGTATGCACTGATCAAATCCAAACACCTTTTTTACAAACTATATGCACACACCCGTCCCAGCATCTATTAGACAATATTCTACATTCAAATTGAGTTATTTTTGCTTCTTCCTATGAAAGAACATGTGGTACTTGTTTTTCTGTGACTGGATTATTTTACTTAATTTATTGTTCTCCACTTCTATCCATTTTGCTATAAATGATGTCAAGGTATCACTCTTTATGCCTGAAAAATATTCCACTATATATATGTACATTTTCTTTATCCATTCAACTATGGATAGATACTTAGCCTAGTTACATATCTTAGCTATTGTAAGTAGTGGCCCAGTAGTCATAAACTTGCAGAAATCTCTTTATTACTTGATCCCACATTTCCTTTTGATATGTATTCATACATAGGATAGCTGAGGCTTATGGTAGATTGATCTTTAGTTTTTGAGGAATCTCCACAATGTTCTTCTTAATGGCTGTATCAATATACATTGCTACAAACATTGTATAAGGATCTCTTTTTCTTCACATCTTCACTGGGATTTATTTTGGATTTTGGTTGATTGGTTTGGCTTGGTTTTCATAATACCTTTTTTAAATGGGATAAAATCGTTTATTACAGTTTTGGCTAGTATTTCTACAACGGACAATTATATTGAGCATTTTTCTTGTATTCACTGACCCTTTATAATTCTTTTTTTTTTTTCTTTTTGAACAGTATCTATTCAGTTCATTTGCCCAAATTTTGCATGTTTTTTTTAAGTGTAATGAGCTCATTATTTTCTGGGTCATTAGTTTTCTGTCAAATGAATAATTAACAAATATTTTCTCCCATTTTGTAGACCATCTCTTCACCTTGTTGATTATATCTGTTCTTGTGAAGATCTTAGAGTGAGGTAATTCCATTTATCAATTTTTTAATTTTCTTTCCTGTCCTTTTGGCATCTTATGCAGAAAATCATTGTACCAATGTCTTGAAGAGTTTATTCTAATTTTCTTCCAGCGATTTCAGAGTTTCCTGTCTTATATTTTATTCTTTGATTCATTTTGAGTTTAGGAATCAAGTTTCAATCCTTTGCAGGCATCTCAGTACCATTTAATGAAGAGTCTGCCCTTTGCCCAGTGTATTGACTGAGCACTTCTGTAGAGAACCAGTTGGCTAACAACATGTGGGTTTATATCCTGTATTTCTATTCTGTTCTGTTTATCTATGTGTATTTATGGTTACTATAGCTCTATAATATGTCTTAAGTCTTGCCTTCAGTTTTATTCTTTTCTTTCACTTTTGCTATGACATTTTTGTTTCCACCATTTAAAAAATTCTTTCTTAGACTTTCCGACTGTCTACTCATAATACACATTTGTCATTTTGTTCCTTTTTCCATTATAAAAATTAATATCTTAATGTCAGTTACTTAAAATCACTCATCTGATAATTACAAAACCTGTTTTAACTGAGTCCAGTTCTAATGATTGTTTTGTCTCACCTTTTGGTATCCTTTATAATGATTTTTGGCTTTATTTTGTTACTAAGGAGTTTCAGTTAGCGTTCAGGGCCGTTTCTGTCAAACGAAAGATAATTCTGTGTCCCCATGCACCTTATTCACTAGGTCTGACACCCTGTGACTTTTGGCTTCTCCCAAAAGTTAAAATAATTAGGAAAGTTAAATGTTATGAACTTATTCAGCACATCTGGACAACCACAAGACTTCAGCTAAAGACGTTCACAAAACAGAACTTCTAGAATGCTCCAGAAAGTGTCGAGAATAATGAAACACGTACATCCAAAGTGAAGACAGGTATTTTGAAGGGGGTTAATGGCAACGTGTCTTTTACTGTACTAAAGTTTTTAAAATTTAAATATTAACTGTATTTTATCATCACACAGCATATGATTACTTACTGGTCCTCTTGCCCTCTTGAGTAGTGAGGTTATTTTTCCTGAGATCTTCACAGTGAGAATCTCAGGATGGGGGGTGGTGGGGGGTGAAATAAAATCTATGAAAACATTCACACATCCAAAGACTGCAGTAGGAATTTCTTACTCCCGTGCTAATGTACTGTCCAGTTTTATTCTTTTTGTTCAGTCTTGCTTTGGCAATTCTTGGTCTTATGTGTTTCCATATGAATTTTATTATTATTTTTTCCAGTTATGTGAAGAATGTTATTGGCATGTCAGTGCAGATTGAATTGAATCTGTGGATCACATTGGGTATGATGGCCATTTTAGCACTGTTAATTCAACCAACACTTGATCATGGAAGCTTTTCCATATTTCATGTCTTTCACACTTTCTTTCATTAGTGTTCAATAATTTTCATTTGGAAGTCTTTTATTTTCCTGGTAAAATAAAACCATTAAAATTATGAATTCTAAAATGACAATACCTTTTTGCATACCCACATTTTCCCTTAAATCGGATTAGTTATATTCTCCCAAAGTCTGTCCTGCAAACCATTGACTAAATTAAACTGCACCTACCTGTATATGTACATTTCAGTGTGGAAATCACTAACCACAAGAAGATAATGAGTAGTACCCGAGATGTGAGTAGCATGCATTGATTTGTGATATGAATTCAAAATTTGGAGTTACACTGAAAAATGAATACTATCTCAGTCAGATTTTTGTAATGATTACATGTTAAAATGATATTTTATATATATTATATAAAATGAAATAGATTATTAATATTAACATTTCACTTGTATATTTTTACTTTTTTAAAAATATGACTACTGGGAAAGTTGATAAGTTGTATTATGTGTCTACTAGACAGTACTGGTCTCTATAACTGGTAGTCCAAATGGCTACAAATTCCAAGCGAATCACAGAATATACCCAGTCAATGTTGTATGTTTTATCTACTCTAGGGAGTATTTAAGATCACATCAGGCCAAATTGTTTAGCATCCAAAAGACAACCTTCAGTACCTGCAGCACTGCTATGATCACCAGGGATGAAGTGTCCCTCATTATGTACAGAATCACTGACTTACATAGAACCCCCATGGGCAAGGGGCCTAGGACCACAGCACATCACAAAACAGAAGTAGAGTTCATCATATCTAACCATTCCACTTAAAATATAACACACAAGACTGCAAAATCATCTGACTCTTAGACCTACTACCTCTTCATCTCATGGATACTTTTATTTTTGGTTTCTATGATTTCAAGTGGAGGAGCACAGGATTTTCTGTTAGCCTGTGACCTATACCACCAACTACTTGATGCAGTAAGTACATTTTCAAGTGATTGTTTTGCTTTCGAACTGAAATACTTCTATATTTCTTCTTGCCTTTCATTGATTCCAACATTAAAATGGCATTGCCCTTTTCTGTATCTCACAACATTTATTCCTCTAATCATCACCATAAGCTACTTGTGCCAACTTAAATTGGACTAAGAAAAATTATTCTCTTTTCAGGACT
>RJWM01052618.1:0-10058 GCA_004363535.1 Dasyprocta punctata | reverse complement strand
AATAAAAGAATGCGTATTGGTGAATGATTCTCAATGGAAATCTTGGGGAATTAGTCATGGAGAGAAAGGAATTTTCTAAACATACTGTCAAACAAAAAAGGGTATTGTGCAAAGACAAAGTGTTGTTTCTGCAGAATCAAGTTCAGACAAATATTTTTTTAAAAATACAAGAACTTTAGTTGTATGATACCAAAATGGAAAGAATCAGTAGAAAGGAGCATACTGATAAAATGTGAAAGAAAGACGCAATGATGAACAGTAAGGGAAGTACAAGAGAGCTGTAGGTGAGCTTTGAAAGGAGAACACACCCATTTCCTTTTCACAATCTATTGTAGAGAAACAGAAGGATAGAGATAAAGCTTCAGTTAGGTTAATAGGGTAGCAGGTTAATTAGAGGGACAACTTTACCTGTTGAGTGGAAGGAACAATCGTGTCTTTCCTAGATCATGGGCTCTGTTCATAACTCATTAGTGCCTGTGTGCTGTGGGCAATTCGGATTTAGCTAAACTAAATTTAATGATAAAAGAAAGATGGTTTAGACCCTTGAGAATCATGGTTAAGAAGAAAATAAAATGTTTCCTCTTAGGAGATGTACTGGCCTGCTTTCCTATTGCTGGGACAAAAAACTTCATGCATGTAACCAAAGGAAAAAAAGGCTTATTTGGGTTCATAGTTTCGAAGGTTATAGTCCTCTGTTGCTTAGCTTCAAGGCAGAAATATCACAGAGGAAGATTGTGGTGGAGGAAAGACGGTTAACTCATGACATGGACTAAGGAAAGAGCTCCAGAAAAAAAGAAGCTGGGGACCATACACCATCTCCAAGATCAGCCCCCAATCCTACCCAGATACTCCAGAAGTGTGCTTTATGTATACAAATCCCCTATGTCAATAAAAAAGTATTTTAGCATTCCTTTTAATTTTTTCATCAGTAATATGTCCTTAGAAATTAAGGCAAATAAACTTTCTGGACCTTAATTTTACTGTAAATAAGGAATAGGAAAATTTTAATTTATTTCTATCCTTTCATCTGCTACTTCCAAATATTATTACTTAACCAAACATGTTGACAGTAAGGGGTACAATAAAGTGCTGACAATTTTTCAAGTTTTACTCATGGCATATGATCAGTATGTTTATTGGTACACAAGATGTTTGTGTGATTTTTTGAGAGGATTATGATCTGCAGTGAAAACAGCTAAAAGATTGCTAGATATTTCTGTAGTTATTTTCATGATGTTACACATCAAAGATCAATGGTCATGTTAGGGTAACAGCAAAAGCTATAGTGAATTCTCACTTCAGACAATGAGGTTACAAAAGAGCCAGAGAATTTCTAATTCTTCCTATGATGCCAGTGAGTGTGCCTTAGCTCCTTGGGATTCTCTCTGGGGAGCTGTAAAGAGCAGGCTCCTTCTCATCCTGTCTTTATGTGAGAGGAGAATACTGGGGTCAGGTACTTGCAGGTTCTACGAAGCTTCTGTGGTTGCAGAGACATGTTAAGATTCGATTCGAGGCTGTGCATTGAGTTAACTGATACACAAAAACGTATCTTCGTGTCAAAGAATAGCATTTTATTTTCCTCTGCAATTCTATGCTGATATCACTCTTCAGTGGGTTAGCATAATGTAAAAATGATGCTGTAAAGCTGAGTTTCAATCTCCCAGGATATCTTTGTGTTTGCTATTTGTTATTTGCCAAAGACTTTCAGCCATTTCGAGACAAAGTCTCATATATTCTGGATGCTGCCGTTTATACTTAAACACTTCCCGCCTGATTAGCCGTGTTATGCTCCACCTTCTTTTACATTTCACTAGTGATACCAGGATGCATCACTGTGTCACATAAAATAAAAATATCTTGAGAATTCTCATGGTAATGCTAATATTTGGAACCACTTGAGGAAAAGTGGTTAACAACCCATCACAATATTCATGTTAAGAAATGTAAACAATTATGCGTTAAGGTTTTGTGTTTCTGCCTCATTTGCTCGTATCTTGGGAAGTAGCTGTTATTCAAGGATACTGCTTTTGTTTTCTCCTTCCCAGTATGTTTCTAAGAAACATCTGAGGCAACATTTTTTTTTCCTTATAAAACATCTCTATTGAAGCACAAAGAATTAGAACACTCCCGGTCTGGGCATTTCAATTTACACTAAAATCCTTTCATTTGCTTTTTGATACTTTTTTTTTTTCTATTTCCTTGTACTTCACCTGGCATTGTGCAGAAAAAAATGGAAGCGTGGTACATGTTTAGTATTTTACATAAATGAGTGCAAAAAGTATGTCAGTTTATTTAGGTTTTTCTCTGTAATTTTATTCCCTAATGATAAAACAAAAAACCATTTTTTTCTACCAGGTTTTGAAAAATATACTTCAGGAAAAATCTAGAGATCCAATCCAAATATGTGATCAATGATTCTTCTGCTTATGTTTCCCAAAATGATTAGTAGGTGTGATCTATCTAATGTATCTTAAGGGAAAATCCAAACACATTTGTGGCCTTGCTTTTTGTTTTTGGAAAACACTGCAGATTGTTATATTTAAAGGCCTACAAGAATCAATACTCTTCAAAGAAACTGATTATTTTGGGAAAAGAAATAGACCGGATAGAATTCTTGTCATAATATTGAAATCTACAAGAGTCAAGAACACTTTCAGGAACATGAGAGGAAAAAATAGAGAAATAAATATCAACATGTAGGCAATAAATCATTTGTATTTGAGGGTTAAAAGTAGGCTCAATATGACATTAAAGAATTCAGAATGTGTATCACTCCTGTGATAATTAGCTGAAGGCGTCACTCAAAATTTAAATAAGAGTAAACAACTCAAGGTAGAAGATGTTATATAAGAGAAATAGAGATGATCATTGAATTTGCAAAAATATTGGTTAAATTCAAATAGAAAACTGTATTATAGTTGTGAGCAGTAATATTTGTACAGATGAATAGAATTTCAGAAAACGTGATCAATCAGAAAACTGAAGAAAATGTAAGTGCATAGCAGAATTTAAACAGGAACTCAAATATATGATCTCAAAGAAATTAGTATTTATACCCCTGATGAAAAGGAATAAATGAGTTGAATAGTATGCCACTGAAAGACAAAGTTTCTAGATAATTAAATGAAATTATTTATTTGATTAAATGACTATAAACTCTGAAGTTTGCTAAGATGAAACAAAGCTAAAGGGAGATCTCAAAAATGATTTAAAATTAAATAATAATCAAAAAATGAAAACTAATTTTACTTTAATTTTTATTTATTTATCTATTTTACTTTAAACAAAAGGAAAGTAAGAAACCAAAGCGAAACAATGTCACGACCAGCCAATAAGAGAGTAACAATCATCAGCACATTGCATATTATTATATTCACAGAAATTACTTAGGGTAAAAGATATAGACATGAAACATTATCCAAAAAGTTACTAGTACAAAACTTTTGCTTCAATGAATCAAGAGAAACCAGCTATATGACTATCTTTTTTGTTATGGTTGTTCTATTGTTTTCAAATAAACATTTTGCATTAAAAATGAAATCTGAAGATGACCCTGAGAAAACTAGTTTTCACTCAAAATTCTTTTTAACTGTCTTAACTAATTTTTTGTATACCTAGATTTTGTTTCAGTTCATGACACAAGTGCAAATTATAACTAATTTTAAAAAAGTACTATGCCATTTGACATAAGAACTTGAAGAGAAAAAAGGATGAACAATTTTAAATAATAATGCACCTCATCTAGGAGGTCAACAAGGCATCACAATAGAGTATTTTAAAATACATAGAAAAATTGTTAAAACTATAAACATATTTGTGAAAATTAATTCAGGAATCTGGCAAAGGGCAAAGGAAATACTTGCCCAATATAATCAGAGTTTAATTTTGCAACAGCAATTTTTTACATTATTGTAATTTGCCTGTGGAACACACACAAAACCAGTTGTATGCTTGCACAAGTAATACTTCCATGTATTAAAAATTTACATCAGATACATGTTATAACGAAAATGCAATAAAAGTTTTCAAAGATTTTCCAAAATTTCCTCAGTTTAATAAAAGAAGAAAATAGTTCAAATATAATTCACATAAATTTTAGTAGTTGATTTTTATTATCAGTTTTTCTGTTCTATAATTTCATAGTGAGCTTACAATTTATCATTTACAATTTTGCTGAATTTTTTCTTTTGCCTGAAGATGCCTAAACTTTGGTGCATATGTTGGTACTAAATTTCATTTAATGATCTCTGGTATAAGCAAAAATGTTCATTAGATTCAGCAGCAAAAATTATATTAATTGACTAAATTCTATAGGACCACTCATCAAATTGGAAGACATCAATACCCATCATTGCTGAAATATTGTTACTAAAATTTGCCTGTTTTAAGTCATGGAAGAAAAAAAAAACTGATGATAAATTCTAACAGAGGGAAATTTATCATTAGCTACATTCTTAAAGCTGATACATCTATAAGATAAACAAACACTAAAAATAATATAAGCACAAAATAGATTTAACAGAAGATAAATATATCAGGTTTTATTTTATAATACCAAAAACAATAAATTGAGACTGGAAAAATTTATTAGACAAAATATTAAAAGAATAATAAAAATGTAATTATTTATATGACCTACATAAAATATACCATGCAATATTAATTGAGGTTAAAAACTACTCCTCTGTACATTAGCAGAAACACATAAGTGCTATAAATGGGAAGATGCCATAAGTACATCAGTCCTTTACCAATTAACATAGAATTTGCATACAATCCTAAGCAATGGTTAGTTAGTTGTGAATTTTGTGCTTGTTTCATTGTTTGTCTTCAATGAGATATTTGAAATTTCATACTGAATAATATATGTGAGTATGTGTAGATATTTTAGGAGAGAATTTGAGAAAGAGGTATGTCCTATCAGATATTAAATATTCTGACATCTTTTACAACCAGTGCTTTTTAGAATAGCAAGGAGATCACTCTTAATAACTCAATATGTTTCTACCTGACTCAAGCATTTTAAAAAGCAATTGTATTTTACTTTTCAACGAAATGCAAAATTTTAACCAAGATTTATCTAGCAGGCCCAGAATGCTGTGCCTTCTGGCTTCTCCCCTAAAATTACCTTTTTCTGACTCACGCTATTCACATCACTCTGCATTATAATTAAAGCTTCAAACACTCCAACACTATTTCTGCCTCTGAAATACACTCTTGGCTTTCACCCTAAGGGAAATCCATCCACTCCAGAACTCCATGGTTCTTCCTGACTCTTTTTAGGGCTCAGCTCAAACTTTACTTGGTGAAATACTTCCTAACCACTTCATTACAAGTAAATCTTTCCCCCTTATTCTTTGCCTCACATTATTTTTTCACCTAATATGTATTGATTTTGGTTTAAATAGTTCCTGGTTTACTTTTATCTAATCTGTCTCCCTCAATACAATATAAGTTTCAGTTTTCAGCTTCCGTTTTGTTTTTATACCGATGGGGCGTCAAATTCAGGGCCTCGTGCCAGAAGGCACCTATTTGATCACTGAGATACACCCCTGGCCCCAAATACAAACTTCTTGGCAGTGGAGTGTTTTTCTTCTTAGTACCTAGCAGAAGCATTACAGAGGTAATGCTCCAAAAGAGTTGCTGAATTAAAAAAATCTTTTCATTACTCAGCTTCCGTAGTTAAACCACACACTTGTCCTCTTCTTTGTAACATTCTTATCTCTTGGGTCCTTGGGTAAGTTTCACCTCTGCTCAATTTGGATAGAATTTCTCCTAAAAGCAGAGGTCACATCTCAGATATTTTAGGAGGGCACATTCATGAGCAGCTATGAAAATATTTATCCTCCTTGCTTCCTTAGATTTATTTTCTTCTTTCATTGTTGGTGTATGTTTGTGAAACCTAATAATTATACTCACTATGAGGAATTGCTAAGTGTGTATATGTTTTAGATTTATTTTCTTTTGTCCTCCATTCTCCTTTCTCCCTCCTGTCTCTGATCCCCTTCACATCTTCACAGAGTCCACCTCCCTGTTTTTGACCATCTGTTTTATTTTACTCTTCAAATCATTTATATTTTGAGTTTCTCATTGTCTTAGTTACTTTTCTCATTGCTGAGACAAAACACCCAATACTCGGTGTTAAAGGAGGAAAGGTTTACTTAGCTCACCATTTTAGAGATTTCAATACATAATCAGCTAACTCCAAGGCAGGGCGGCTTCTCAGAAGAGCTGTCCTTGGCCCATGTACCTTCTACCGGCAACTAGTGCCAACTACAGCTCTTTCTAACTTAAGTTTTATCCAGGCTACTTAGGGCAGGTAGCACTCACACTCTTAATCCTAGTGCCCTGGAGCCTAACATTGCACCATAAATCAATTCCAGCATCACACACTCTAGATCCAGCCACTTTTGAAAAAACTCCACGTATGACCACATGAGGCTTCGCATCAAGACACAAGCTTTAACACTCATACAAGAGAAAATGTGGCCAGGGACTGTGGCAGGGGATTTAACTCAGCAGCAGCACAGGCGACCGCCTAACAAGTGCGAGGTTTTGAGTTCAATACCTGATGTGAAAAAAAGAAAAAAAAAAAAAAAAAAAAAAAAAAAAAAAAAAAAAAAAAAAAAAAAACGCCAGAGAGAAACTGTGAAACTTTTATTCTTCTGTACCTGATTTATTTTGCTTAGGGTTATGATCTCTAGATCCATTCATTTTTATTGCTACTTTTTTTACAAATGACTGAAAATTCTTATATTGCTCATTAGTTATCAAAGAAAGAAGTCTTCTGAAAATAAACAATGAATCAGATAATGAGACCATCATGTAGCTAACCAAAACTTAATAAATAATATGGTGATAGGCCAGGATCTGCTGATTTAAGATATAATTTAAATGTAATTTACTCAGTCAGTCCTTTCTGCTTTTAACTTTAATGATCATTGCTAACTGAAAAGTCCATCATCGATAGGTGTGTGTCAGTGTGTCTGTGTGTGTTTAATTTTAAGCACCAGGTGCATCTTAGGTTCCCAAGGTGGTCCTTGAAATCCTGAACTCAAAAGATCTTCCTTCCTCATTCACCTGAGTACACGGCACTGCAGACCGCTGTGTCTGTTACTTTATTTGTATTCACAACCCTGTGGCATATTAAAGCTTACTGAGTTAGTGTGGAAACAGAGCTGGTAGCCACGAAAAGATGGCAGAAAGTAAGAAAAGGGCAATAGAGGGACTGAAATTGGGCCTTATTCTGGAGGTGATAACACACTATTGGCTACTTTTATAGGGACATTGAAATTTTAAATAAAAACCTGCACAGACCACATGTCCAGACCAACCTGATAATAAAACATTCCTTCCTTTGTGTAAGCTTGTCTAACAGATGACCTTAAAATGCTACTTGAAATGTTCCTTTGTGTAACCCCCGTCTTTACTGCCTTTGTATAACTCATGGCTTGCAATGTAACTTAAAATGTAGCAGGACATTTCTCCCTCTGTGTAACCCATGCTTTGTATATCTGGTGGCCTTTCAGTGTAACCTAAAATGTTTAAACACCTTTAGCAACTCAAGATGTCATCCAACCCTTCAATCATAATGCACTGAATCAAGTCCCAACACCCAACCTGGCAGGGCTGACTCTTTGGGAGAGAGCCCAGTCAAGCTCACAGGTGTAGTTAACTGCCTCCTAAACCTTCTCAGTGCCATTTCTTCTCGAGTTTGGTCTGTTTTTCGTAACAATATGACATGGTTGTTTTATACTTTGAACATATCATCTGGCAGTAGCATTGAGAATCAGTTAGTGGCAGATGGAACAGTTAGAAAAGTTCTTAAGTTGCTCAGATGAGGAAATATGACTGACTAAGTCAGTGACCCTGCACACAGAGTAGAGAAGGTGTAGTCAAAAGAATCACATTTATTTTGAGTTTTCTATTCTGTGGGTGACAAACGCAAATGAGATTGTGATGACATGGAGCTTTAGAGTAGAGTGATAGATGAGTAATGGTGACATTAAAGAAAATGAAAAAGACAATTTGTAGGATTTTGAGTTCATCTTTGGATAGATTGAGTTAGGTGTATTATATATAATTATAGAATATAAGTATATCACATACTCTTTGAAATAATTATCTTGACATTCATTAGTTGCTCTTTTAATCTAAGTGAAAATTATGACCTTGAACAATTTTAGAATATAAACACCAGCAGAGAACAAATCAATAAAACAGTTTTGAACTTGCTTTTGAAAGATCCAAATTTAATTTGGATTTATAAAAATGCTTCTCATTTTCACCTACAGTATTAACTTTTGTAATGAGTAACCCCCTCAATTTGTTTTATAGAAAGGAGATTTTTAACAGTTTGATAATTATATTAGAATTTCTCCTTGATTGTTTTGTACTGAAACTTGCAATGCGCCACTTACCATTTACTACTGTGCTGCTTATTTCCTGTTTTCCCTGAAGACGCCTAAACTGTTTGATATGTGTTAGTACTAAATCTTTTTTTTCAGAAAATCTCATATTTGACAAAAAAGATGTGTTTTAGAGTGTCTCTGAAGAATATAGCAAGATAAATGAGTTGTTGTCTATCAATGTTTTTGAGTATAAACTTCTACTTTATTTCCAGTTAGTCGAAGGAATCATCCATTTGGGAAAACAAACAGATAGTAATGCTGAAAGAATCACAGAATTTTGGAGATGAAGACTTTAGAGAACCTTTAATTCAAAATCTTTTTGCAACTGAAGAAACTGGGTGACACAAGACCGCATAACCCTGTTTAATGGCATTTTCAGGATTAGAAATATTACCTTTTTGTCCTCAACCTAGTGCATTTTTAAATTGTGTGAGCCATGTTCCACTTTGTGATGCTTCTAAGAAAGATTCTCAAACGTGTCTGTGCATGAAACACAGTGTTTCCGACAGAATCTGTTCCCTACAGAAAAATACCTGGCAAGGATTCTCCTACGAAGAGCTCCCACTGGAAAAGGGGTCCTTAGACAGTATACTGTGTGGACTGTAATGAGCTATATAATGTCTCCACTCTCTGAGAATATGGAGGTTTCACAAGGTAGACTTTTTAAATGAAGATTTGAAGCAAGTGTTTTGTTGTCTACTATATCTATATCCTATAAGGCAAGGCCTACCCCTTGTCACTCGGGAAGTTTTGCTTTAGGATCATAGGACAATGACTCAAGATAGATACTTTTTTAGGTCACTATTTTTTTCCTTTTAGAAATCAGCACACTCTCTTTTGTCTTTTCTGTGACCAAGCAACTGACCAAAGCATCAAAGAACAAGCTGCATTCACAGCAATAGTACAAAACGTTACAAATGTTATCCCCAGATTGTATTCAGTTCTTGTAACAACTTATCTCCCTTCTATGTGCTGAAAGCTTAATCAGTTGTGCTAGATGAACATTATCTCTCAAGTATATCTGAATGGATTTGTGATACATTTGTAAATTTCTGTTTATAAAAATCAAAGATACCAAGCAGGGTTGCTCCCGGCACTGTAGGCCTGGGACCTGCCCAGGCCTGCCCCGCAGGCATAGCTGTTGGGCCGAGCTTGCGGACAGAATCAGGGTTGGGTCCACGTCCCGCGCGGTGCCCAGCACAGCTCCCTGGGACCGGGAGGCCTTGGCCCCCACCCAGTAAAGGAGGAGACTCCACCTGCACGCCCCGGGAGGCCGCCCTTCCTTGGTGCGCACGGGACCCAGCCTACTGGGTCCCGCTATCCTGCATGCCGCAAGAATCAGCGCAAACCTCAGGGGAATGCTGGCCAGCCGCGCAGGACACAGAGGTACATAGATTCCAGAAGAAAATGACAAAACGAAAGACCAAGAGGCAGTCTTAGTCCCCCAACCCACAAAGAACAAACCCAAGAGATACTGAAATGGAAGACAGTGGGAGTCACACAAACGGACTTTCTGAAATGATAGAAAATGCAATAAAGAAACAGCTTGATGAAGCTATAGAGAAAATCAAATCAGAAATATTCTCTCAGCTAAAAAATGAAATGAGAATCATTATTAAAGAAATGTTGTGTGTATCCAAAGAAGAG
>RJWM01052617.1:0-10060 GCA_004363535.1 Dasyprocta punctata | reverse complement strand
GGGGAAGAGATGGAGGAGATGGCAGAGGAGGAGGATGAGAAAAGAAGGAGGAGGAGGAGAAAAAGAAGAAAGAGGAGGAAGAGGAGGAGGAGAAGAGAAGTAGTAGGAGGAGGAGGAGAAAAAGAAGAAGAAGGAGAAGGAGAAGAAGAAGGAGAAAAGGTCTGACAGGATGTATTTTTTGGTACTTAAAAGTAGCGTTAAGAACAACAATAAAGAGGACAACTAATGTGACTTCCGGGGGAATGTGCGACTGGTGCAGACCCCCGGAGGAGAACAAGAATGTGCCCCTCGAGGACCCACCCCTCAAGGCCCGAGCAGCTCCGACCACAGGACAGCTAATGTTCCTTCCGGGGGACTGTGCGACCTGCACAGGTTCCCGGAGGAAAACGAGAATGGACCCTCAGGGACCCACTGTGCTGGGCCCGAGCGGCACTGTTGCACAGGCATAGAATCAAGGACAACCACCCCCCCACCCGCCCCCGTAAGCAACTTGCTGATTCGGAGGTCTGGCTAAATTAATAGCAACTAAGGAACATTAAGCAACTAAATGCTCGTATTGTTTCATTGATTTTGCAGGTCTCAGGTCAGCAACCTGAGCATCTCTTTGGAAGATGACAGTAGGCAATGTAGCAAATATGGGGGATTCTCTTCTGTCTTGTCTTCGAGACCCAGTATGATTCTCACAGTTTTGCTTTACTCTGATCACTTTTTTTATTTTTATTTTTACTTTTTTTTTGGCTTTGTTTTGTATTCTGTTTTTATTGGTTTTATTCTGTTTTGTTTTTGGTTCAATTCTACTATACCTGTTGGAATGGTCAGCTATTCTGAAGATAACAAGATATACTATAGTGGCTATTGTATTCATAGTAACTTTCTTTGAAGTTCTGTACCAGTTCTGCTGCTTTGTTTTGATTGACTTTGTTCTGTTATGTTCTGTTGGATTTTACTATCTTTAAAATAAAAAAAAGTCAGAAAGTTGGCCCTTGGAAAGGGAAACTTATGAACTTGATGTCAGACACATCCACCTCATAAAATGTGATTAGAAATTTGCTAAGAAATTAAAAACTAGCAGCATATTTCTAAGAAAAACTCTAAAGCAAGAATCAAGGTTATTAGGTAGTTAGCAACTTATATGACATTATTATAGGCAACCATAATTGTTACAGAGAAAACATTTTGAGACTTAGTTCTGTAAAAAACTAAGCTCATGGCTTCAGGATGTCAAGCATTGGATTTGAGAAGTAAAAAGAGTCATTTGAGAGAATTTGCTATTTGAAATAAAGAGAGGGGAAAAAAAAAGATTCTTGTTTTCTCCAGGGAAGAAAACCAAAAAAAAAAAAAAAAAAAAAAAAAAAAAAAAAAAAAAAAAAAAAAAAAAAAAAAAAAAAAAAAAAAAAAAAAAAAAAAAAAAAAAAAAAAAAAAAAAAAAAAAAAACAAAAAAAAAACAAAGGATTTCCACATAACCTCGTCACGTCTGGGGTTTGCACCACCCTGCAGGATCACAGACAACTAGGAATTTTAAGTTTCATAACAATAAGGGAATTGAGGTGCAAAGTGTAGAAAGGAAAGTGAAAATGAATTATTTAGAATTTCAAAAAGGGACAGATAAGAACCTTGTAAGAAGGCAGTGGGTCCAGACCCAGATACCTGTGGGTCTTCATTCCTGGGTGATTTCAGTCCCAGTCCCTAGGATCCAAAAGCAGGTACAGCTGCCCACATGCAGATTCCTAAGTCAGCTTTATCTGCTTTTCTTTCTTCATCTCGCATCTAATCTCTAAAGTTTATGGGTTTGTTAAAAGAGACGTTGGATACCAAGTCAACAATTAAGAAATAGACTGATGAGCAAATATAGAAGTAGATGGTACAACTAAGACATAGAATGTGCAAATATATTGATGAGAGAAAGAGACAGAGACAGAGAGAGAGAGAGAGAGAGAGAGAGAGAGAGAGAGAGAGAGAGAGAGATGGGGGGAGAGGGGAGGGAGAGAGAGAACCCAAAGATGTACGCGCATTTCAAGTGTTCAATGTAATACTGAATAACCGGAAGATAATGGTCGACACTTTGAGCTTGTCTTGGAATGATAGAGGCTAAAGATAACTTGAGTTGTTCTCATGTTGTTCCAATAAGTTTGATATGAAATATTTACAACAGTTTATGCTTAGGGTCGAAGTCTTTTTGTATCCCAGTCTCATCACCAGGAAGTGAGCAAGTGGACCACCTGGGGGTCCCTGTCTAAGTGATCCTTGGAATTGTGGTAGATTTCATGACACTGCAAACAGTGTGAAATGTGTCTGAGGGAGTTGCTTTTTTTTTTTTTTATATCAGGAATCAAACTGAGGACCTTGCACTAGTCAGGCAGGCACTTAAACTGCTGAGCTATATCCATGGCCCTGAAAACTTTTTTAATCTTTACTCTTTTGCAGAAATTTGCTGCAATTTAACTCTAACATCTTCATTTAAACAATAAGTTTGCTTTTCCTCTTAGTGGTTGTATACTTACCTAGTTGAGTGAAAATGAGTATATTGAGAGTGACACTGTGAATATCCTAGCAATCAAGTCTACCGCATTATTCCAAAAGCAGCATTGCCCCATTCCTTTCTATCCTTCTGGCCTGGACTCATAATATTTTCAGCCATCAATGCATAAATTCTTCCACAGAATAATCACCATGGAGCCTTCTGTGCACACTTTGTAGCCACACTCAAGAAGAGACCATTGAGCCCATTAAGAAGACCAGGGCAAGCCGGGCGTGGTGGCGCACGCCTTTAATCCCAGCACTCGGGAGGTTGAGGTAGGCAGAGCGTTGTGAGTTCGAGGCTGGCTTGGGTTACAACGCGAGCACAAGGCCGGCCTGAGCTACATAGTGCGACCCTGCTTCAAAAAACCAGGGCCAGGAGTTTGGCTCAGTGCCTTAAGCACCTGCCCTGGCAGGCGCGAGGTTGTGAGTTCAATCCCTGGTGCCGCAAAAAAAAAAAAAAAAAAAGAAGACCAGGGCAGGAAAAGCCAGGAGCAAAGCCCCTAAATGCAGGCACTCCTCTGGTAAGCTGAGACTCAAGTCTAAGGAAACAGACCGGTCCAGCAGTTGGTGGGTTACAAGCTCCTATTCACGCTCCACTCCTGCTGGAAAACATTGGCTTTTCTTGTCATGCTCAGCTCAGCTGCCTGCCAACTGAGCAGATCCAATCAGCAATGAAGGCTCAGGGGACACCTCCTCTACGATGGTGCCCAAGTACACAGAGTGTGTTGCTGAACCCCCAGCTGAGTGAACCACCTTTTTCTGTGACTTTGACTTATTACAGGCTGTAGAGGCCCCTCCGAAAACCTGAAGCCACACACAGGTGATGGTGTGAGACCTGAGCTGGGAATGGGATGGAACTGTGAGTCCTGGAAGGAAGTGGTCAGACCCGGCTATGGCAGTGTCCTGCTCCATGCTTAGCTCCAGCCCTGAGGTCTTCTTAAGTCTCTGTCCAGCATTATCATCTCTCCCTTTTTCCCTTTGCTCAGCAGGGATATTACTCAGTTCCCAGCATCCTGTCCTCCCTGTGACACTGCCAATCCAGGAGGCCTTCTTGTGCTAGCCCAGGCACAGCTGTGTTTTCACAAATCTGTGCAGAGCAGTGGTTTTGATGCAAACCTGGATTCCAAACTCAGCATTGAGTAAGTTATCACTTGAATGATCTATGTGAGATCTCTACTGGCAATGATGTTACTGCAAGAACAGAGCTCCAACTCTCACAACACTGAGGTCCCAAAACAAGAGAAGACTTGGGACTAACTCCCTGATTTCCAGAATTTGTCCCACGTGGTCAGCCATGTGGGTGCTCAGTGCAGAGTGAATTATAAGCAAGCAGAGCACAGTAACTGCTCAGTTGTTCAGTGGTAACCTGTTACACGTTTCTGTGGATTTAAAACAATTTTGTTTGTTTGTTTATTTATCTGAGACAGGGTCTAGCTATGCAGTTCTGAATCATCTTCAACTCACCATGCAGCCAAGGATGGTGTGAGACTCTTGGCTTCCTACTACTTCAGCCTCCGATGTGACGGGACTGCAGGCTGAGCCACCACGCTGCTGAAAAGAACCACAGAGAACTCAGGCTGTGCGACACATTTCCTCAGCGTGCGGTGTTTAGAGGAAAAGGATTTCAGAGGAACATCGGTTGCTCTGTATTTTAAATTCCTGGAAACTGAGGCCATGAGTACGGAGTGGCTGCAGTTTAAGTAGGAAGGAGTCTGTGTTCCTTGTTAGATAGAAAGCTCACTCTTAGCTCAAAGTCCTAGGTCACCGTCTTGTGTCTTTTTAATTTTTATCAAAACCTTCCCAGCTCTGCCTCAGGCCCTTTCCCTCAGTAGGTCCCTTTTATGAGCTAACCAAATAAGCAGTTCTTTACAGTCGGACTACAGAAGTGAGGCTATCCGTAGGGTTTAGCGTGCTGAGAGAGACAGAGGGGAAGATGGTGGGTTAGCAAGGGAGGGCAAAGTGTTCCTGCTGAGGGCAGCTTCCTGAAGGGGCTTCTTCCTAAGCCCCCACTGAGACACACACTGAACTGGGGCAGCGAGTCTTTCATAAGTTGCAAAGGGAAAACTTTGGGGAGGGTTTTTTGTCTCACTATTCACAAGAGCTGCTAAATCAAGGACATATTTCATACTCAGCCACTCCACTGATTTGTTATTCAGGATTTTTCAGGTTTACTTGAAAGGAATCAATCCAGCTCCAGGAATAGTAGCACAATGGTTTCTCTGGTCATTGTAAAGAAGTCTCTGAATCTGTAGATTTTGGTAATCACAAAGTAAAGGAGATGAGCGTGTAGTGTATCAACTGGTTCTCCATACTTGCATAAGTAAATGTATCGTGTTCTTCTTCCCCTCAAAATTCTTTAGTAATTTTCTTTTTTTCTTTTTATTCTTTTTTTTTTTGAAGAGAACTTCTTGATTTTATTCAAAAGTACACAAGGTTTAGTAATTTTCTTAAGCCAGATTGGGATGTCATTTGAAATTCAATGTTTCTCTTCAGTCAGTAATGCTATCAGTGATGCTGTAGTTACTTTTTAGATTTGTGTTCATTGATCTTCACTCTCTGCACAAGAGCTTCATACTGTGCACACAGTCAATGTTTCTTCGTCTAATTTTCCATTATTTTTATAGATTTCAATTTGTCCTACTTCCTCTTTATTTATTTGAGAGAGGGTCTTGCTATGCAGTTCAGGCTACATTGTGCTTACTATGTGGCCCAGGTTGACCTTGAATTTGCAGCAGTTCTCCTGTCTCAGCCTCCCAAGTGCTGGGAATAGAGACATGCACCACCTCACCACCTTCTTCTTCTAATTCTGATGGCTACTGTTTTTCTTCTGAGGAAACGTGTTTATTTATTTATTTTTTTCGTACATGGGTTCAAACTCACAACCTCGTGCCTGCCAGACATGCACTTACGCTACTGAGCTAAATCCCTGGCCCTATTTTTTGAGACAGGGTCTCACTATGTAGTTCAGGCTGGCCTTGAACTCACTTTGTAGCTCAGGGTGGTCTCAAACTCACAAGGATCCTCCCGCCTCAACCTCCTGAGTGCTTGGATTAAAGATGTGTGCCGCCACGTCCGACATTGAAACATTTGTTTTTATCCATTTTTTTTTATGTATCAGAATGTTGTTTTCTATAAATTTCAAAGGTGGTAAAGTTTAACTTTCCCATTTCCATACATACCTGTGTACACAGCATAGCAGAGTATACAGTCCTGATTTCCTAGTACACACCTGTTTCTCATTGCATTTAAATGAAACACAGTGGGATTTCTCCCATGGATATATAACTCCAGCTACATTAAAAAGCAATAATTTGTTTATGTGTGGACCCCTAAAAGACTCTTTTCCTTTCCTGAGGTTCACTGCTCATGGTGTGGAAGGTCACGATGTCAGAACATTGCTGAGAGCCCCCACTTGACTAGACCACTTTTTCTGTGACTCATTCTTGCATTCAAAGGATCTCCGGAACCTCTCAAGTCATGAAATGGTGACACTGTGGGAACGGAGCTGGGGATGGGATGGAACTGCCTGAGCTCCGGAAGGAAGTGGGCGGAAGCAGCTGTGGCAATCTGTTGACTCTTTGCTCAGCTTCTGACACTGCCGTCTTCCTGAGGCGGTGGTCCTGCCTCACCATCTGTCCCTTTTTCACTTTGCTCAGGCAGGGACAATTCTGGGTCCCCTGCTTGCTGTCCCCACTGTGACACTGTAAGCCCAGAACACCTTCTTGGGCAGCCCCAGGCACAGCTGTATCTCCACCAGTTTGAAGAGTGCAGTGGTTCTGGGGGGAAACCTGTGCTCCATCCTCAAAATAAAAAAAGAATTTAGCATTTGAATTACTTACGTGACACCTCTACTGACAACGATGTCACTGCATTAACAGAACTTGTAATCTCACAACACTGAGTAGTGAGGTCCAGAACAAAATTGAGAAATGGGAAAAGCTCCTTGATTGCCAGGAGGCATCCAAGTGTGTAGTCAGCCCACCTGTGACACATGGCTCTGTGGATTTAAAATACCACCCTCCTCTTCTTGTCCTCAGATACAGGGTTTATCTGTGTAGCCTGAACTGGCCTGGAACTCTTGGCCATTTTCCTTCTTCAGCTTCCAGTGTGCTGGGCTTACAGTCCTGAGCCACCACCCCCAGCCAATAAACCACTATGAACCCAGGCTCTGAACTGCTTCCTCAGCATGCAGGCTCTAAGGGAAATAGGTTCTGGCTTAGTAGTTAGCACCTGCAACTCATTGTAGCACAGTGGAGCCTGCGTTTCTCCTGGGGGAGAAAGTTCCCTACAGGTTGAAAGTCCTTGGTCATTGTTTATTCTCATATTAATTTTTTTCCAAACTCAGCATCTTGTGCTTGCCAGGCAAGTGCTTCTATTGCTGAGCAATATTAGTGGCCCTCAATTTAATTCTTAGCAAAACCATTAATTTCCCAACTCTACCTCAGGCCCTTTCCCTACCTAGGTGCCTTATTTCTAAGCTAGCTAAACAAATTGTTCTTTATAATTGAACTACTGGGGTGAGGCTTTCCATAGAGCTTTGAATGCTGAGAAATATGCAGGAGATGGTGATGTATGAGCTGGTGAGGGGAAAGCGTTCCTGCCAAGAACAACTTCCTGAAGGTGCTGCCTGTGAATCCCACACTGAGAAACACTGAACTGTGGGATCTACAGGGATGCAGAGATGTGATGATTACATGAGTGGAAAGGGAAATGGGGTCATCCCTGAAATAATTACTGTCCTCCTTGGATGGTGTCTAGGCATTGACTTGAAAATTGAAATAGTGATTGAGATGGACTTCGTATGGTACAACTTCTGAAGTAGGGGTGTATTGCCGTAAAGATTTGTATGCATATGAAAGAATAAGAGCAAAAGGGCATTTTGAATAAGGAATTACTGAGATTAAAAATGGAATAGCAGGGTAATTTGGAGGGAGGCAAAATCAGCAAACAGAACAGTAAATTACTTCTAAGGTGAGCTTGACCTAGTGTGACAGCACTGAAGGATTGCCTGCTTGCTTGGTGAGACATGGAAAAAAGTCACAGGCCAATGCAAAGAAGGGAAACCTAGTCACTAATAAATACTTCTTTTTCTCCTGATCATCTCAACTAATCATTTTTGAGATAAGATAGAAAACTAGAACATTAGTTGGACACCAAAGATTTGAAGGCATGTTTGATGTTTCTTGTTGTTCAGGGACTGAATTCAAAAATTTTGCCCTTACATACATGCCCTCAAATTTGAAGATAAATATTACTTCTTCCTCTTCTTTTTTTTTTTTCCGTTTTGAAACTGGGTCATACTGAGTTGCCCAGGGTGGAAGGACATTTGGTAGTGTTGAATATGGAGTTGACAGACATGTGCTGCTTTGTTATCATCTTGCACTTTTTTTGTCATCGTCGTTGTTGAGATTGGATATCATTCAGTAATTTAGGCTGGGCTTGAACTATGTAACCACAGGTTGTACTTAAATTCTCCAAGAATTTCTTGCATCAGCCACTGGAGGGCTAGGATTTCAGGCATGCACCACCATGCCTGGGTAAATGCTATGGTCAAGTCACCAAGTTTTACCAAGCTTTTGGTGTTTGGGTGAAGTAAACTTCACTGAGACATGAGGTGCACAACTTTAATGCCAGTCACTTGGGAGACTCAGGAGTATTAAATCACCAAGGACACCCTGAAAAACTGAGCAATAAAATTTTTCAAAAGGAAGTGAATAGTGTGGGTATATGTCCACACTAAATTAACTTTTCTGAAGCCCACCAGGCCTTAGTTAAAGAAGAGAAAAATTAATCTATATGAAGAATTTCTGTGAAAGGACTGCTTAGTAAAAGAATCTTAGAGTTTTGTGGTGATTGCTTGTGGTGTGTCCCCTGGTGAGCATGAATCTGCTAGTCAATATTAAAGCTCTGTGTTTCTTTGTGGATAACTGGATTATAGCACATGGCAAATTGCCCACTTTTATGTTGTTGACACCAATTCAGTGGCCCCATATGAAATAATAAAGGACAGTAATTCCCTTATTTTTCTGTGGATGAGCACAGGTATTTGCCATTGCCTTCGAATATTTGTGACTAATTTTTTTTCTTGCTCTCACGATCAAATCTTCAACCTTTCAATGGAAATTCTTCTGTAACAAAAGAGCCTGAGAGGCAGGGCCCGTGCACTGGGTGTAATCTCATAGGTTGTGCTTCCTCGCCACATGAAGACACACCCAGATATGCCTTTAGTAATAACCTAGTGTCTTCAAACCCACAAAATGTGGCAATAGACGTCTAAACATCAGATGCCTCAAAGGAAGAACATTTCTTTGGAGAAATTACTATGCCAAAGGAGAGACTCTCACCCTGTCGGGAGGAGAGAGGATATTATGGGAAACTGAACACATTAAGTGCCTGCCTCATCACAGGGAAGGGGCTGAGGGTGGGTCTGCGTGCAGCTCTCACTCTGCCCTCCTGCTCGGATTAGTTTTCCTAAGTCTGGATTCCCTCATTATCTAGGGTAATGTCAGAGGGTATTGTTGAATATATTTTCCCAGCAATAGGAAAGTGCCAAAGACATCTAATTATGCCAAATTGGATAAAAGTTCAAATATGATATCTGACATGCATGAATTGTATCCTCCACACTGGGCTTCACTGTCATGACGGTAAATTCCAAAATTAACAAATGCTCCTCACAATTCCAGAGTCATGCTAGGGTGTTTAAAAATCAGAGAAAAATTGAAAAAAAAATAATGCTATTTGTGATGAAAAGCAGTGTTAGTTATGTTGCAAAGCATGTGTAAACTTCTGTGTTAGATAATGGGCTCTGTATCTATTTACATATAACATCTGTAGTATTTTTAACACTTTATTACTGAATCTGTTGAATTTTTAACATTTATTTTAATATTTCAGGTATCAATACTCTCACAAATTAAAAGTAAAATGTCCATTATTGTTCAGAGCATTCCAATAAAAAATGTGAAATCATCAAAACAATGTCTTTATAAATTATTTTTCTCAATTGTCAAAAGAATGCCATACTTTTTTGGCTACAACTTTTTATTCTTGCTCTTCCCCAGCTTTTTCCATTCAAAGTGAGGGTGAATCTAATTGTATTTTTATGGATTTTCCATTCCTGGAAATTCTTCATCTGCTTCAATCAAGAGAGAGCCAGTCTTCATAGCCAAGTTCATCTGCTTTGCAAAATAATTTCAATTTTATGTATTTTGTGCCAATTTGTATGTTTGTGATAAAAATTACAGATAGTAACATGTATGGATGAGAATGTGGAAAAACTGAAATCCTCAAATCTGGTCCTTAAGTACTGCACTGACAATCACACACACACTCACACACACACACACACACACACACACACACACACACACACCCATTTTTCAAAGGCAGAGGTGCCCACCTCTCATGCAGGCCACACAGGGTAGTGGACAGTGGGTTTCAAGTTCATGGCCTGGGGGAGGAGATGATGTCCCTGACAGTGGCTCAGGACAGACCAGGCGTTCAGAGTCTGCATGAACTGGAGAAGCTGGAGCTCTG
>RJWM01052616.1:0-10060 GCA_004363535.1 Dasyprocta punctata | reverse complement strand
TAAGGCCCGCCTGAGCTACATAGTGCGACCCTGCCTCAAAAAACTATGGCTGGGAGTTTGGCTCAGTGGCTTTAGCACCTGCCTCGCAGGCGTGAGGGTGTGAGTTTGATCCCCGGTGCTGAGGGAAAAAAGAAAATATATGATGATAATTTATAGATTTTTTTTACTTTGACAGAAATGCCAAAACAGCAGGCTGAGGTAGGAGGAGCGTTGTGAGTTCGAGGCTGGCTTGGGCTACAACGCGAGCGCAAGGCCGGCCTGAGCTACATAGTGCGACCCTGCCTCAAAAAACCAGGGCTGGGAGATTGGCTCAGTGGCTTAAGCGCATGTCTGACACGCGCGAAGTTGTGAGTTCGATCCGCAGTGCCACAAAAAAAAAAAAAAAAAAAAAAAAGCCAAAACATCTTCATGCTATCACATTATGTATGTATCATGGTTCTTGTAATTTTCACACACTAATTTTCTCTAATTGAAATAGATGCTAGTCTCATTTATCCTTTTAACAACTTCCAAAATAACCTCCCTTAAGTAGAGCTATGATCTTGTAACTCCTTTTTTTAAAAAAAAGAAAAAACAATCTTCCATAATTTGGGAGAATAGCCTGAATTCAGGTGCATTTAATTAGTTATTTCTAGTCCCCAAAGAACCAGTTTAACTTATATGGTTTATTTTTCACCAAATGACCTAAAGTTGAATTAAATATGAATGCTACTTCCCACTTCAGCTTTATTTTGTACTATCATCCACATCTAGGTAAACTATATTACACATCTCCATATAGCTACTATTTTCCCATTTAGTCTTCTTCTGCCTTTTACTTTTTATATACTTTCTTTTACCTGAAGAGCAAGCCTGGTCCCTAACAGTTTTTTCTGTGAATTTCAAAGGGTACTTTGTTTAGTACCCATTCTTCATACCCATAAACCAGCTGTTGTTTATAACTTTCTTTTGAACTTGCTTAGTACTTTGTCTTTGATAGGGCACTTAGATTTTACCTTACGGTAACAGTAATTATTGACCTATATTACATCGTCTCCCATCCAATAAAATATGAGCTTAATAGGGCTCAGGAATGATGCTGTTCATTTTATATCCTTCCAACAGCATATATTACATAGCTTAATAGATATTCAGGAAATATTTGTTTTATGAGTAACAAATCTGTCAACCACATTATGGTATTTTGAGTCCTTAATACCAACAGCTGGTATTTATTAACTTTTTGAGTCATGTCATAGGTCAGTTTATCCTTATAATCATGCTTTGATTTGCTAAACTACGAAGCTTGATAAAATCCAGGGACATTTGGGGATAGAGTCCAGGTCTCCTTATCAATTTATAGCTCTATCCACAAGAGGGTGCTATTGGGTAAAATGTCTTAAAAGTGAATTGATTTTAATATGCTTTAAGAAGCTGATCGTATGTTAAATACTCACGAAGACCTTTGCAATATTTTGAATGAATTCCTTATACATTAAGGATGTACACCAATGACATAAACATTGGTAAGTCCTATATAAGTAAATCACTTAGGAATCTCTGGATTATTATTTAGGGGAGGGGAGGGTTGTCATATTAATGTAGGCAGAAAGAAAGATAATAATAAAAGATAATTAATCAGAACAGTTCACCAGTGATGTAGTCTTTGAAAAGTTGTGGGTTCACCATGATTGCAGATATCAAAAGCAAGGGGCATCATAGACTCTATTACTTATTATCTTGGAAACTGACAAATGACTTCAAATTAAACTTAAGATTTTATGATATACTGAATCCTAGAATTTTAGTCTGGAAACATGAAAATTTCAGTGTGTGTATAAATTTTTTCCCTGATTTTCTTGGTTAGCCTAACTTTCAGTCTTCAGAAAGACTGGTATTTGTTCAAAGTCATTCAAACAGTAAAGCTGATTAAATTAGTGTTACTAATTTTACTAATCTAACAAAGAGTGAAGGTTAGAGGAACTCTTCAAGTTCCTTTGAAATCTAACTTGAATTTAATGCAATTAAATACAAGGAAGGTCAAATTTGCAGAGACAAAGAATTAAATAGTAGTTGCCAGGTGTCTTAGTTATTTTTCTCATTGCCAAGACAAAATAGCCAACACCCAAAGTTAAAGGAGGAAAGGTTTATTTAGCTCAGTTTGTAGAGGCTTCAATCATAATTGGCTGGCTCCAAGGCAAGCAGCATTGCAGAGGAAAAACAGCTCGTGGCAAGCAGAAGGTAGCAAAGCAAGAAGGGATGACCACAGTCCTTTCCATCCCTTATAGTTTATCCAGGCTACTCAGAGTGGATAGCACTCACATCCTTAATCCTAGTGCCTTCGATTCTAGCACTGTACCATGAATCAATCCCAGTGTCACACATTCTAGATCCAGCCACGTCAGGAAAAAACCCTCCTACGACTGCATGAAACTCAGTGGTGGGGGAGCAGGAAGGCATCTAGATACAAATTATAACACCAGGGGAAGGAGGAGTGTTATATGCTAGAGAGGGAGTTTCAATGTGAGAAGAGAAAAATTCTAAAGAATGATGCATGATGGTAAGGATTATACAACATCATAAATGTACTTAGTGCTTCTAAACTGGGTACTTGAAACTGGTTCAGTAGCAAATTTTAAATTAGATTTCACCACAATAAAAAGAAACGTAGTGCAAGTGATTTCGTCTTGTTAAATCATCTCTAAATAATTTGAAATCTCACTTGAATTGAAGGCAGTTGGATGCAACGGAAGTGTTTCTTCTTGTCTTAGTAGATAGAAGCAGTTTGACTTTGGCTTCAAGTTATCGAGCCACTGTGCAGGTCGAGTGTTTGCAGGGAGAGTTGAAGGTGGCCTTGAAGCAAAGGCATGAAGCGGCACTGCAACTTTCCAGCTCCCAGGAAAAAGTCGAGCAGTGCTCAGTGTCATTAGGCAACCTGCAGGTGGTTCTAGAGCCCTTCCCGCATGGTAAATTGTGTAGATATCTTTCAGTGAAGAAAACCATAGTTACTGGTAATTTTGGCTTTTTAAATGCTGAGTTAGACTAGGGATGGGGAAATCCTTGAAAAGTTCCTCACTTGTAGGAGGGAAAGGTAAACGATCATTAATAAGTTAACTAAGACTCCTCTTACATTTAAGACTAGAGAATATGAATTATGTATCTAATTGCTAGTTAAGATGAAAGTTGAGGAATTAGAGGGAGAAAAAAAAGGATGATCAGATGATAAAGAGGGGGATATAAAGAAGAGTAAGATACACAGAGAAAATATTGAGATATGCTTGGAGGCTGAACCCTCATGAGAGTATTAATCACCAATAACTTTAATATTGATTAAATTGCTGCCTATTCAAATAACTATGATTTTTGTAGTACTAGAGATTAAATTCAGGGGCATTCTATCCCAAGCTACACCTCCAGCCCTTTTTATTTTATTTTTAGATAGGGTCTCAGGAAGTTGCCCAGGTTGGCCTCCAAGCTGTGTTTTCCCTGCATCAGCCTCCTGAGGAGCTAGGATTATAAACAGGTGCCTTGGTGGCTGCTGATAAGTCTGATCCCCACTCATTCTGCTTCCCAGCCACTCAAATCCCTGGAATGCCTGATTCTCAGCTGCCTGAGCCCAGGAATAGTGCCTGCTCTGCTAGGACACGACACACCTGCCCCACCTACTACGTCACAGTGCCCGTTGCTGTAGCTGGGCACTCAGCCATTCTTGTTCCCCTGATCTCATGCCCCACCTTCACGTCACCCCACCTAAGCCTGTCCTACTGGCCTTCTATGCTATTCATTAAAAAATCCAGTTCAATAAGCATGACTCAGATTCTCCTTTGGAATTACTCCAAGAGGTCCCGCTTGGAACCCTATATTTGGGCTGGCGCTGTGTTCTCTCCCTGGGTTATCACCATCTACTCAGTTTCTGCCAGCTTTTATTTTTGAGTTCAAGTGTAAAGCATTTGGGGGTTGGGGACACACAGTAACGATGATCAGGGCGGGTTTGCCCTGAAAACCACACTGTGTCTCCCACCCTTAGCTTTATCTCCTTCAGGTCATTCACCCTTCTACTCATCCATTCGTGTATTCATATGCTCAGTAAGTATTGACAGTTGATCAACTGCTGACTGGATAGAGGATGTGAGGATGATGAAGTCACTGACAGGGTTATAGTTTTATACCTAAGCAAAACTTTGTGTTTGTACCTGTGGTGCCCACAGTCTGAGCATTTCTTGGGAAGATGACATTGTGCAGTGTGGCAAATATATGGGATTATCCTCTGTCTTATCTTTGAGCCCCAATATCGTTCTAATTATTTTGTTTAATTTTGATTAATTTGCGTTTCTTTTTTTTTTCTTCATTTCATATCCTATTTTTATTGGTTTTACTGTGTTTTGTTTTTGGTTTGTTTTTGCTATACCTGATGGAATGGTCAACTATTCTGAAAATAACAAGATACACTATATTAGCTATTGTTTTCATAGTA
This sequence comes from Dasyprocta punctata, assembly GCA_004363535.1. NCBI lineage: Eukaryota > Metazoa > Chordata > Mammalia > Rodentia > Dasyproctidae > Dasyprocta > Dasyprocta punctata. The sequence continues at coordinate 5,607 of RJWM01052616.1, read as the reverse complement.
TCTCTCTTTGAAGTTCTATGCCATTTCTACTGCTTTGCTTTGATTGCTCTGTTGTCTTTTGTTGGATTTTACTATCTTTAAAATAAAAAAAAGAAAATAAAAAAGAAAAAGGCAGAAAATCTGGAAAGAAAGGCATTATCTTTACATGTAGGCTAAAAGAATTTCCTTTTACTTATTTTGTTATTCTTGATATTGCTTTGCATGCTATTTGAGTGGTTCCTCTGTATCCAGCCCTCTGCTAGTCAGAACAGTGAACAAGATACTCAAGATTTCCATGGGTGACTTAATATTTTGAGTAGACATCATGAATGTGAGATGAAAGAACTTTGGCTTTTTTTTAGCACACACAGATGTTTTATTGATCTTTTAAAAATTAATCCATGAGGCTAGCTTTATGACTTTCTCTTTGGAGCAAAATATATTAGACTCCACTGCACACAAATTGGAATAATATGTGTCATCCAATTTTATCTTTTTCTTTGCAGCATCATCCTTTAAAAGATTTATTATTATGCTGTATTTCACATGTACAAAAATTATATATACTGTATAAATAAGACAAACCCCTATGCATAGATATGACACCAAAACAGCTTGCTTTTAGTTTTTTTTAAATTTTTTTTTTATTTAAGAGAAAATGGACACAGAAGAGAGAAACAAAAAGCAAAAAAGACAAACAAACAACAGCAACAAATCCGATACAATAACATTATAGGTTTGCACAATAAGATGGTTGAAATTTGACAGTAGTTGCAATATTGCATATCGTTACCTTCAAAGGGGTTGTTCAGATTAACATATAGACATATAAAATTGATCTAATCATGAGTATTAACTGTTCTTTTTCAATAACTAATGTATTTAGTAATATAGTCATTTTAACTGTCCTATGTATACCTATTTATAAATTTATGTCTTTTTCCTTTTCCCTTCCTTCTTTCCTCCTTTCCCCAAGTGCCTCTTATTGTCATTAAAATAACTGCCCATATCATCAGGGCTGATATAATCAAACAAAATAGTTCAGAATAAAACCAATAAAGAATAAAAGAATGGTCACAGAAAAGAGAAACAAAAAGCTAAAGGGACCAACAAACAACAACAACATATCCAATACTGTCACATTATAGGTTTACAAACTGAGATGATTGGAATTTTACAGTGGTTGTAACATTGTATATCGTTACCTTCAAGGGGGTTGCTCAGATTGACAGATATAGGCATGTAAAATTGATCTAATCATATGAGTATCAACTGTTCTCTAACACCAGTTAATGTATTTAATAGTATAGTCTTTTTAACCATCTTATGTATACGCTCGTATAACTATGTCTTTTTCCTTTTCCCTTCCTTCCTTCCTCCTATCCCCTTGTAATACGTCTTATAGTCTTCAAAATAATTGCCCTTACCATCAGACCTAATATAATTGAACAAAATAGTACTGAATAAAATCAATAACAAATAAAACAATGGAAGCAATACATAGTAATGCAACATTGATTTCTATAATGTCTCATATTATCTCCTAGGCACTTGCCTATATTGTCTGCTATAATACAATCAAACAAACCAAAATAGGTTAAAATCCCTCAAAACAGAACAGTGAAAGCAATACCAGGTTTCAAAACAAGGTGGTCAAATATCAATAAAGGCTACCCTAATATATTTTGTTATCTTTAAAATAGCTGTCTTTGTCATCATATATGATAAAGTTAAGCAGGTTGAGGTAGAATAAGATTTAACTAAACAGCTCATTGAAAACAATACTGGGCTCAAATCCCAATGATGGGTTATTCATTTGTCTGTCCCGCTTGGTGATATCCCTCTGCCGCTGTTTCTGGAGCTGTGGACTTTTTTTTTATCTCTCTCTAGAATGTCCTTCAGTATTCTTTGTAGGGTTGGCTTGGTTGTCATAAATTCCTTTAGCTGTTCTTTGTCGTGGAAGTATCTTGCTTCTCTGTTGATTTTGAAAGATAATTTTGCAGGGTACATCAATCTGAGTTGGAAGTTATTTTCTTTCAGGGCTTGGAATACTTCACTCCAATCTCTTCTTGACCTGATGGTTTGTGTTGGGAAGTCTGTCATGATTCTGATGGGTTTTCCTTTGTAGGTGATCTGTTTTTTCTCTCTAATAGCTTTTAATATTTTGTTTTTGTGTTGAATTTCTGGGATCTTGACTATTATATGTCTGGGTGTAGGTATATTTTGGTCATGTTTAGCTGGAGTTCTATATGCTTCACTTACCTGAAAGTCACTTCCTGTTCCCATGCTTGGAAAGTTTTCTGAAATTATTTCTGTAAATAGGCTTTTAATTTGATTTGTATTGACCCCTGCTTTTTCACTCACACCTTTTATTCTTAAATTATATTTCTTTGGGTTGTCTTACAACCACAGTATTGTTACTTCCAGGTTTCTAATTATTTTTAAGAGATCTTTCCTTTCTCGATCCCAGGCTTCAAACCTGTCTTCAAGGTTTGAAAGTCTATCTTTAGTTTCCTTCAGGTGGATCTGCCAACTTTCGTTGGAGTTTTTGATTTCCTGGTAGTCTCTTTGAATCTATTTCATGCATTCTAACTCTTTTTTGTATTGTTCATTCCAGGTTTCCCTCATTTTCCTATGCTCCATTTTTTCATCTATGTCTCTTTTAGAGATGCCTAGCGATTCTTTTATTATGTTTTTCATTTCTTCTTTTAGTTGGGCTAATAGTTCTGCTCTAATTTCTTTTATAGCTTCATGGAGTTGTTTCTTTAGTTCAGTTGTCATCACCTCAGAGACTTTAGCTGTGGGACTCCCGACCTCTTCTGCATTTGCTTCTCCTGGATTTGTTCTGTTTGAATTGGAGGCCAGAGACTGCCCCCTACCTCTTTGTCTTGGCATTTTCCTGGGTTGTTCAGGGGTCTTGTGATTTCTCTGGAGTGAGCCTGTGCTGGTCCACTGCCTTTCCCCAGCCCATCTCGGCTCCGCCAGTGTCTGGTACAGTGCGTGAGGGCAGGGCTGCTGCCTGGGAACCTGGGCCAGTTGTCCGTGAAACTTCCCCTATCACCCCTAGGGTGCGCATGGAGCTATGGTCTCCAGACCTAGCCAGTCACTCACCGGGACCCTCTGGGACTTGGTCGGAGAAATTTCTGCTGGACCATGCCCAATTAGGTGCGGTTCTGGTCCCAAGATGGTTGCCAGTCCCTCGCTCTCCCTCACGGGGGTGGGAGGGTTGGGGTTTGTTGCACTCACTCACCAGCCTTAGTCCACTCCACAATCGCTGCCTCTACCATCGCCGCCATGACTGCAGCACTTTAATCACGCGTCCCCAGGTCACAGCAGCTCCCCGCTGCAAAGTGGGTTCGGCTCCAGTCAGAGGTGCTGCCAGCCTCTGCCTTTGTTTGGTTACTTCTTTTTACTCTTTCTGTGGATTTCAATTCTCATTTTAGATTCTTCCTAGGTCCAAAGGACCCACCTCCCTCTTTTTTGTCTCCTCCTTGTTGTTATATTCCAGGATTTGGATGGTATTTCTTAGGGAGGCTACTTATCCTGCTGTTTACTGTTCTGCCATCTTGTCTCCCAATCCTGCTTTTAGGTTTTAGAGAAACTTTTCTAAGTTGTAAGTACACTGTAGCAACAGTTGGAAGAAATCACTTACATGGTATCAGTAATGTTTATGCTGTTTAGAAATGTTATTGTTTCACATAAGCAAAACAGAGTTCCTATAAAGTTTTAAAGTTTTGATTAAATACTAACCCCAAAAAGTTCTGTTAACATATATAAGAATAACAATTTAGCATATACCCACATACTCATCACCCAGTATAAGAAATAGATTGTCATCCTTTGAAGTTTCTTATGCACCCCACCACAGCTCATCCCCTTCCTACCACTCCATATATAAACTAGTATTTTAATTCACTGCCTATTTTACTGATAAATGTAATTTTACATATCATCTATACAAACAGCATGGTTATGTGCTTCCTTCTTTATATCTCATACACATGTACAAGAATTTCTTTCAGGTGTATATCTTGATTGCTGAGTTATAGGATATGCATGGACAACTTTTTAAATTTTTGCCCATCTGATGGGTGGGAAGTGTCTCAATGAGTTTCATGCTGCTATTACAGAGTACCCTACCCTGGGAGATTTGTAATAGAAGGAAATGTACTGGCTAACACTTCTGGGTGCTGGAAAGCCCAAGACTGAGGGAGCAGTGTCTCATACAGGCATTCTTGCTGCAGCATCCTGTGGTAGGAAGCAAAGAAAAGGCCACAGAGAAAGAGCAAGATGTGGCTGACCTTGTCCCTTATAAAGAAACCTTCTGGCAGTAATGGCACTAATCTCTTCATGAGGGCAGTGTTCCCATGGCCCTACCCACTGACACTGCCGTGTTTGGCAATCAGATTTCCAACCCATGAGCCTTGGGGAACACATTTAACTACAGGAGGACTTCCTGCTTGTAGCTATAATTAACATTTCCCTGGTTGGTCATGAGGTCAAACATCTTTTGTTTAGTGACTGTGTATGTTTACTTGTCAGTTCATTAATGCCCTTACACAGACACATTCACCCAATACTTTCAGTTGGCTCTGGTGGTTCCTAAGGATATGTCCATATCTTGGGCTTTCCAGTGCCCAGCAGTGTTAGCCAGTACATTCCTTCCCATTCCAAATCTCCCTGTGTAGCAGTGGCACAAAACTCACTAAGAGGCTTCCCACCCAGCAGATTGGCAAAAATTTAAAAAGTTGTCCAATTAACTGAGCAATCAAAATACACGCCTCAAAGAAATTCTTGTACAGTGTGTCAAACCGTTAGAATGAAAATCCAGATCTTCTTTTAAAACTATTTTCATTCTTTTTAATACAAAATGTAATATACATTTAGAAAAATGAAAATAAAAAGAAACCTAGCGGGAATTTAAATGGGTAAAATAAAAATCAAGTGTCAATAAAGTAAAATCAAATATAGAGGTCAGTGTTCAAAAAGTTTTAGGGTTAGTTTTTTTTGTTTTTTGTTTTTTTGGCACTGGGGATCAAACTCACAGCCTCGCGCTTGCCAGACAGGCGCTTAAGCCACTGAGCCAAACTCCCAGCCCTAGTTCTTTGAGGCAGGGTTGCACTATGTAGCTCAGGCTGGCCTTGTGCTCACGTTGTAGCCCAAGCTGGCCTCGAATTCACAACGCTCCACCTACCTCAGCCTTTCGAGTGCTGGGATTAAAGGTGTGCGCCACCACGCCCGGTTACTTTAGGGTTAGTTTTGAGCTTTAATAATTTAGTAAGTGTGAACACTGGAAGGTTTCAGATCATCTGAAAGTTTATTTAAATTTTCTTTATACTAAATTTAGTTTTATGGATTTGGAAAAATATATTTTTATTTAATTTTGTTTGTTTTAGTTCTTCCGTGTATCAGTCAGGTTTCACCCCTTAGAATCAGAGCCAGTAGAGAGTGTGTGTGTGTGCATGCACACGAGTGTGTCTGTGTGTGCATGTATACATATAGCTGGATGCACCCATGATTTATTTTAAGGAACTGACCACATGGTGGCAGAGGCTGGCTAAGTCAGTCTGAAATTTGTAAGGCTCACAGTCAGGGCTCAAACTCATAGGCCTATGCTGGAGCTGTAGT
>RJWM01052615.1:0-10054 GCA_004363535.1 Dasyprocta punctata | reverse complement strand
ATTGATTCCTAAGTATTTCATTTTTTTGGATGTTATAGTGAAGGGTGTGGTTTCCCTTATTTCTCTCTCAGTGACTTTGTTGTTTGTGTACAGGAATGCTATTGATTTTTGAGTGTTCACTTTGTATCCAGCTACATTACTGAATTTGGTTATTACTTCTAGAAGTCTTCTAATGGATTTTTGGGGGTCTTCTATGTAGCATATCATATCATCTACAAATAATGATAATTTCACTTCTTCCTTTCTTATCCTTATTCCCTTTATTTCTTTCTCTTGTCTAATTGCTCTGGCTAATATTTCCAGAACTATATTGAATAGGAGTGGTGATAATGGACATCCTTGTCTTGTTCCTGATTTTAGGTTCAAAGTTTTCAGGTTTTGTCCATTCAGTAAGATGTTGGCTGTTGGTTTATGATATATGGCTTTTATCAGGTTGAGGTAGAGGCCATCTATTTTGATTTTCTGTAGGGTTTTTATCATGAATGGGTGTTGGATTTTGTCAAAAGCTTTTTCTGCATCTACTGAGATGATCATGTGTTTCTTGTCCTTGGCCCTGTTGATATGATGCATTACATTTATTGATTTGTGTATGTTGAACCATCCGTGCACTCCTGGGATGAATCCCACTTGATCGCGATGTATACTTTTTCTGATAACTTGCTGTATTCTATTTGCCAGTATTTTATTGAGAATTTTTGCATCTATGTTTATTAGGGAGATTGGTTTGTAATTTTCTTTTTTGGTTGGGTCTTTCTCTGGTTTTGGTATTAGGGTAATACTTGTTTCCAGGAATGAGTTAGGGAGACTTGCTTCCCTTTTGATTTCATTGAAGAGTTTGAGGAGTGTTGGCATTAAGTCTTCCCTAAATTTCTTGTAGAATTCAGCGGTGAATCCATCATGGCCTGGGCTATTCTTTGTTGGTAGGGTCTTAATTACATTTTCAATTTCATTAGCTGAAATTGGGTTATTCAGTAGCTTTGCGTCTTCTTGATTCAGCTTTGGTAATTCATAGGTTTCTAGGAATCTGTCCATTTCTTCTGTGTTATCGAATCTATGTGAGTAAAGGTTTTTGAAGTAGGTGTTGATGATCTTCTGTATTTCCACCGGGTCTGTAGTGATTTCACCCTTTTTATTTCTTATTGCATAAATCTGAGTTTTTTCATTGCTCTTCTTGATAAGGTTGGCTAGGGGTTTATCAATTTTATTTACTCTTTCAAAGAACCAACTCTTCGATTCATTAATTCTTTGTATTGTTTTCTTAGTTTCAATTGCAATTTTTTCTGCTCTAATCTTAATAATTTCCTCCCTTCTTTGGGCTTTGGACTTGACTTGCTCTTCTTTTTCTAGAAGTTTGAGGTGCAGCATTAGGTTGTTTGTGTTCTTTCCGTTTTTCTGATATGAGTTTAGTGCGATAAATTTCCCTTTTGAGGACTGCTTTCATTGTATCCCACAGGTTCCAGTAATTTGTATTTGCATTTTCATTCAATTGTAGATTTTGTTTAATTTCTTTAACTTCTTCTGTGATTCATTGGTTATTTAGGAGAGTATTATTTAATTTCCATGTGTTTAGGTTTGTTCGTTGTTTTAGGTTTTTTTGTCATTCATTTCCAATTTTAGTGAGCTATGGTCAGATAATATGCATGGAATTATTTTAGTTTCTTTGCATTTAGTTAAGCATGTTCTGTGGACCAGTATATGATCTATTTTAGAGAATGACCCATGTGCAGCTGAGAAGAACATGTATTCTGATGTTGATGGGTGGAATACTCGGTATACATCTACTAGGTCCATTTGTTTGTTCACAAGTTTGATTCAGTTCTGCTATTTCTTTGCTGATATTTTGTTTGGTTGATCTGTTTCTCTGTGATAGTGGGGTGTTAAGGTCCCCTGTTACAACTGTATTATTATTTGTTTTTTCATGTCTATTAAGAGTTGTCTTACATAGTTGGGTGCTCCCATATTCGGTGCATATATATTTATGATTGTAATCTCTTCCTCTTGAAGTTTTCCCCTAACAAGTATGTAGTGACCTTCTTTACCTCTTTTGATCATTCTCGGTTTGAAGTCTGCATTATCTGCAAAGATAATAGTTACCCCTGCTTTTTCCTGGGTTCCTGTTGCATGGAGTATTGTTTTCCAGCCTTTGATTTTTAGTCTGTGAATTTCCTTTTGAGTGAAGTGTGTTTCTTGTACACAGCATATTGTTGGGTTTTGTTTCTTAACCCACTCTGCTAGTCTGTTTCTTTTTATTGGTGAGTTGAGACCATTTACATTAATTGATGGCTCATCCCTGTCATGATATCTTTCTGTTGTTGGTTTTCTACATTTTGTGTTTAATTATTTGCCCTGCTTAGTGGTTTCCTTTTGTTGTTGTTCTTAAGATTGTGGCTATCTTTGTCTCTTTCTAGAGTGTCTTTCAGTACTCTTTGTAGTGTTGGTTTGGTGGCCATAAATTTCTTCAGTTGTTCTTTGTCATGAAAGTATCTTATTTCTCCATCAATTTTTAAGGATAGTTGTGCAGGGTACATCAATCTGGGTTGAAAGTTGTTTTCTTTCAGGATTTGAAATACTTCACTACAAGCTCTTCTTAACTTAAAGGTTTGTGTTGAGAAGTCTGCCGTGATTCTGATAGGCTTTCCTTCATAGGTGATCTGTTTCTTTTCTCTGACAGCTTTTAGCATTTTGTTCTTGTGCTGTATTTCTGATACCCTTATTATTATATGTCTGGCTGAAGATTTATTTTGGTTATGGTTAATTGGGATTCTGTATGCCTCAGTTACCTGTATTTCAGATTCTCTTCCCATGTTTGGAAAGTTTTCTGCTATTATTTCTGTGAATAGTCTTCACAGGTCATTAGTATTGACTCCTGCTTTTCCATTTATGCCTAGTAATCTTATGTTACTTCTCTTGGCATTGTCTTGCAGCTATTGAATTGTTTTTTGGTTCCTTACTATTTTTAAGAGATCTTTTCTTTGGTGGCCATGATCTCCCATGCTGTCTTCAAGATCTGAGATTCTATCTTCAGCTTCATTCAAGTGGTTTTTCAAACTTTCCATGGAGTTTTTCATTTCCTGCATTTCCCTTTGCATCTGTTTCATGCATTCTGTTTGTGTCTTATATTGTTCATTCAAAGTTTTGATCATTTTCTTAAGTTCTTCTATTTTTTTATCTTGTTCTTCTTTAGATACACACATTTCTTTAATAATGATTCTCATTTCATTTTTTAGCTGAGAGAATATTTCTGATTTGAGTTTCTCTATAACTTCATCAAGCTGTTTCTTTACTGCATTTTCTATCATTTCAGAAAGTTCAGTTGTGTGACTCCCACTGTCTTCCATTTCAGTGTCTCTTGGGTTTGTTCTTTGTAGGCTGGGGCACTGAGACTGCCTCTTGGTCTTCTGTTTTGTCATTTTCTTCTAGAACCTATGTGGCTCTGTGTCCCGTGAGGATGACTGGGCATTCCCCTGGTGGGTCACTGAGTCGCGGGACCGGGTAGAGCTGGATCCTGTGTGCAGCAAGTGAGGGCGGCCTCCTGGGGTGTGTGGGTGGAACCTCTGCCTTACTGGGTAGGGGCCAAGGCCTCCCAGTCCCAGGGAGCTAGGCAGAGTGTACCCCGGAGTGTGGCGCCACCTGGACCCTGAGTCTGGCTGCAAGGAGTTCAGAGCTTCTGCTGTGTCAGGCAAGCCTGGGCAAGTCCCAGGCCTACAGTGCTGGGGCCTTGCTCCTGGCTTGGCAGGGCCCACGAGATCTAGGATGCAGCGCACAGGCTGCTCCTCTGAAGTATGAAGCTTGCATGCTCTGCGCTTTGGTGGGGGGAGCCCAAGCTCTCCAAGGCCCTGCAACTATGCTGGTCAGTCCCTGATGAACAGCTCTGGGGGGCTGGGCTGGGCTGGGCTGAGTACCTCTGTGTCCTGTGAGGTTGACCAGGCGTTCCCCTGGTGGGTCACGCTGAGTCGTGGGACCCGGTAGAGCTGGATCTAATGTGATTTGTATTGACACCTGTTTTTTCACTCACATCTTTTACTCGTAAGTTATGTTTCTTTGGGTTGTCTTGTAGGCTTTGAATTGTTACTTCCAGGTTCCTTGTTATTTTTAAGAGATCTTTCCTTTCACAATCATAAGCTGCAAACCTGTCTTCAAGGTTTGAAAGTCTATCTTCAGTTTCTTTCAAGCAGTTTTGCCAGCTTTCAATGGAGTTTTTAACTTCCTGGATATCTCTTTGAATCTGTTTCATGTATTCTAAATCTTTTTTGTAGTTTTCATTCAAAGTTTCCCTCATTTTCCTATGGTCCTCCATTTTTGAATCTATGTCTTCCTTAGAGATGCCTAGCAATTCCTTTATTATGTTTTTCATTTCTTCTTTTACCTCAGTATTTCTGTTCTAATTTCTTTCATAGCCTCATGAAGTTGTTTCTTTACTTCAGTTGCCACCACCTCAGAAACTTCAGGTGTGTGGCTCTGCATCCCTTCCGTGTCTGCCTCTGCTGGACTTGCTCTGCTTGGATTGGAGGCCAGGGACTGCCTGTTGCTTCTTCGTCTTGACATATTCCTGGGTTCTTCTGGACAAATGAATACTGGAGTCCCAGGCACTTCCCGCACTGGCTACAATTTCTCTGAAGTGAGCCTGTTTGGTTCTTCTAGTCAGTGCTGACTACAGATATCTGATGGTGGCCACTGGGTGTGCTGGTGCAGGGCTGTCTGCTGCATTTCCCAGCCTGTGTTGGCTCCCTGATGGTTGGTGGAGTGCATGGAGGGGTGGGGCTGGCTGCCACCTGCAAACCTGGGCTGGCCACCTGTAGGGATCCTTCCCTACCAACCCTGGAGCGTGCGTGGGCTGCTGCCTCCAGACCAAGCTGGCTACCTACAGGGAATTTGCAATGGCCACTAGAATGTGCACAGGGGCAGGGCTGGCTGCCACCTGTGGACCTGGGCTAGTCACCTGTGGCAATACTCCACTACCACCCCTGGAGTGTGTGTGGGGGCGGGGCCAGCCACAGCCTGCAGACCAAGCTGGATACCCATCGGAACCTCCAAGATGCCCCTAGAATGTGCGTGGGGGCAGGGCTCAGTCTGAGCAATTTCCACAGGTCTGTGCCCAGCTAGGAGCCGCTGGAGGAAGTCAGGAGCAGTTTTGGTTCTGGGCTTATCTAGCTGGACTCCAAAATGGCCCCCGCTCAATAGCTCTCTCCTGTGGGAGGACTGAGTCCCCTGCACTCACCGCCAGCCAGTTCAGTCTTCCAGGTCTGCTGCTTCCGTCCACTGCCACTCTCCTCCAGTGCTGCCTGTCTCTGCAGGTGCCTCCAGGGTCACCACCACGTCACCTTGATTGTGTGTCCCCAGGTTCCAGCAGCTCGTCTCACACAGTGGGTCCAGCTCTGGGCAACAGTGCCACCAGCTACTGCCTTCTTCATTTAAGTTTTTCTTTTTACTCTTTCTGTGGGCTTCAATTCTCGCTTTAGATTCTTCCTGGGTCCAGAGGACCCACTTCCTTCCTTCTTGTCTTCCCCATGATGCTGTATTCCAGCATCTGGATTTTATCTCTCAGATAGGGTTTTCACTCTGCTGCTTACTGTTCTGCCATCTTCCCGGAAGTCCCAAGAAAAGAATTAAGATGTGTTTTGCACATGTACCAATCCCAATGAGGAATGTAATCATATATACTACAAACATGTACAGTAATAATTTCAAAAAAATCTAATCAAACTCTTTGTCCATTTTTGAATTGGGCTTTGGTGGTTGTTGCTGAGTTATAAAACTACTGCTCACATAGGTATTTTAATGAGTTGTGATAAAGGTCATGATGGTCATTCATTTCTTCCTCCATCAAACACTTTAGAGTTAAATACCAGATCCTATTCTAGTTGTATACAGTAGTGCAAAAAACAGACAAATGTCTCTGTTCTCATGGACATACTGTTTTAACATAGAGACAAGTGAGTAGTCAAGTAACAAATAAGAACGTAAGTATTGTAAACAACCAGTAGGTATTAAGGTTACTTTGGTTAGTGAAGGCTTCTGAGAAGGTATGACTTGAACGAAAGGTAAAATTCAAGCACATGAAAATCTGGGAGACAGGATGTTTTAGGTACAGGGACTAACAAGAGCAAAAAGGTATGAATTATGTCTGAAGAAGACATTAGTGTTAAATAGGGAAAAAGTATGCAAATTTGATTTGAACAATGTCATTTTAATTCTGGAATTACAAAATCTAACACTAGAAATTTTTAATGTTTTCTTTATGCATATAAATAATGTTGAATGGAACTTTTAACTTTTGGACTGTAACTTTTGGACTGTAGTCCAAAAGTTTGGTCCAATTACAAGTAGGTCCTAGAATGACATCTTTCAGAGTTTATAAAAAGTGGTCACTCTGGTCCTGGAGTCATCTAGCCACTTCTACCTTATATTCAAAAACGAGTCATTGAGGCAGTCAGTCATAGGTTCGGGAGAATGCACTGGTTTTTTCTTATTCTTCCCTCATAGTACAATTATTCTTCTAGGAGAATTCTGAAGTTCCATAACGACATGTCATAGGCTTTTGGCTGGCCTGTACTCACATGACTTGGCAAAGCAAGAATGATTCTCTTCTAGGTTAATGTGTGTATGTGCATACATACACCCAAAATATAGCCTAGTTGGACAGCTCTAAGGTACCTCAAACAGAAAGACAATTTTAAAAGTTCAGGAAAAAATAGTATGTTTTCAGTGTCCACTAGTTTTACATTTGCAAATTCAACCAGCCATGCTTGGAAAATGTTCAGAAAAAGAAAGGAGGAAGGAAGGAAGGAAGGAAGAAGAAAGAAAGAAAGAAAGGAAGAGCAAATGAACACAAAATAAAACAAAATTAAAAACTAAATTGTATTTGTACTGGACAGGTACAGACTTTTTCTTGTCATTAGTATGACAACTGTTCATACAGTACTCACATTTAGGTATTATAAGTAACCGAGATGATTTAAACCATATGAGAAGATATGCACAGGTTGTATGAAAATATTATGCCATTTTATATGAGACTTGATATACCTAAATGAATACTATGTTAAAATGGGGTTGGTCAGCAATAGAAGCACAGAAAAGGCTGTATTAATTTGCTTCCTGCTTTGTTCAGTGGAAAGAGCAAAGGATTACAGAGTTCCAAAACACAAAAATGTAGTCACTGCAATGTCAATAATATCATCCAACTCTCAATCTAATCATCAAGTATACTTCTGACATCATTATTTAACTTTCTTTATAAACATGCAAAAATAGGGGAAAATGCAAAGATCACAAAATGGGTGTTTGATTCATTTATTGGTTGTACTTCTTATTAGTATTATTTTATATATCAATCTCTGTGACTTTAATGAATGTCTCCTGTGGTTAATTGTTCTTGTGCTATCAAACTCAGGTTTATCATCTTGCATGATTGTACGATACAAGTCACACCACATAAATTCACAAGGCTACTGCTATCTCAGTAAGTCTGAGGATTTGCTAGGTTTTCTCCTTTTCTTTATACAATGGGCAAAAAATATAATCTTTCAAATAGGTATCAATTATACAAGAAAACATTAAATTCATGAGGTTTTAGCACATCTCTTAAATACTTGTATTTGACTAATACTTCTGGACTGAATAGTTTGGAGAGACAATGCTAACAGGCACCTGAGGTAACAGAACTCTAGCAGATACAGACTTACTGGCTTTTTTGGTATTGTCTAGTTAATTCATTTTCACTGACATAATCAAAATTTATCTGGAAAAACAATAAATAGTGATACACGTCCCCCATGAACATATTCTTTTCCACCAATAAATAGCAAAGAAAACACAAAAGACTTACATGGCACAGTAGTTCCAAACCTAGTGGGATTCAGTACTATGAATCTGTTTTTCAAACTTCTTCGGCCCACACCTTGAGCTCCTATCAATACTAATGTTTTTCTCTGGAAGGGGGGCATTTTGGCTACCTCCTCATATATCTGGATTTCATGCCGATCAAATTCTAAATGTGAAAGAAAATGGGAAAACATTATATTAAATAAACATAAAACCCTCTGCTATTGTGTCCAACAAAAGTTTAGCTGTCTTGAGAACAGTCATTTGAATTGTGCCCACTTAGCACAAATTTGTTTTCACAAAATTGGTAATGTACAGTAAATTATTTTATATCTTGATTTAAACATCTGTTCCCAGGGCTGGGAGTTTGGTTCAGCAGCTTAAGCGCCTGTCTGGCAGGCGCGAGGTTGTGAGTTCAATCCCCAGTGCCGCAAAATAAATAAATAAATAAATAAATAAAAAATAAAATAAAATAAAATAAACATCTGTTCCCATGTATTTGTCCTTAAAATTTTATCTAAAAAAGTCAGAAAAACTCCTATGTTCAATCCTATCAAATATTCTATCTACTAACCCCTTTTTAGTATCAATTCATTAGTATAAACAATTGCTCTAGTAAAAATAATCAAATTAAGGACCATCCCATGTAATTTATACTAAAAAGTACACATCAGGCATGGAGGACAGGAGTACACATAGCGTAGCTGCTTAAGATACATAGAATAAGAATGTGTTTCCAGTGATATAAATGAGTACTGTATAAAATTCATACAGACAATATACATTCAAATGTTAAGATCATGAAATTTATGTACAAAATAAAATGCTAGATGCAAACTATTTTCAGTAAAAACAAATTCTAAAATACAAATGAGAAAATTACGAACTTCCTATTTTGCAAAAAGTTTAGGGGCATATTTTTAATGAATAATAAGACAAGTCGGTTAAAAGTATTACCTATCATTATGTCATGGCTAGAACTTTGAATCTGAGGTAAACACTCTTTTTTTAGGTTAATATCTCAGCAATTCTTTCTCTGCACAATTTCTTCATAGATTAAACCATTATCAGGTGAGAAAAGGCCTGTGCCTCCCGCCTATATTACTTCCTTGTGTTAGTTTCTTTAGTTTATTACCAGTATAGACACAGCTTTTAAGTCTACCAGTATAGACATAGCTCTTAAGTCAAGAAAGTACTTTATATAGTTTCCATATTTATTTTTTTTTTTTAAACAGGGAAGATGTACCCAATCCAGGTCTCAGGTTTTATTAATTAAAAAAAAAAAAACTTTTTTCATCTTACTGAGATGTAATTGACAAATATAAATTATATATACTCAAAGTATACAACTTGATGTACTGATATATGTATACACTGGAAAATGATTTTCTATAATCAGGTTAATTAGCATATCCATCACCTACATAGTTATCATTTCTTTTTAAAAATCAAAACTAAAATATTTAAGAAATCCTTTTAGATTATATAAAATCTGGTCTAATTTCTTTCCCCAAAAGTCTCAGGGACAATGTGAAAGCAGGATATACTTGTCTTTAATCCTAGCTCTTTTAGTGTCTTCATAAAGGCATTATGTTCTTTAGGAAATGGCCATTAATTACTATTTTCAAAATTCTCTAAACAGTCTCAATATTTATGAGATTTCTCTTGCATTAACACAAGTATAGATCCTAACCAATTCATTTTGTTATAAACTATACTCACAAAATAAAACACACTGTTAGTAGATATAATATCAAGATTTAAATAATTCCCTTATATTATAGTATTGTTCACATACCGTATCCTTGCAATTAGATATTAATTTGATTTACATTCATTTTAAATTACATTATTAGAGCTTATACCACAATAATTAACAACATAAAACTAGTTAGACTTTTCAAAAAAGTATTTAGAACCTACCTGCATTTCTGGTTGTGAGATACATCATTTTTTTCTTTTTTTTGCTACTTATAGTTCCACAAAAAGGGCCTGAAGAACGACAAGATCAATGTCACCTAAATAATATAAAACTGCCCTGTCATATTCTATGGTAAAAGAAAATAATTTTCCCAATGTCTCATTCCCACTGAATATTGTTAACCTACCAGTAGGTGGCGAAAAGGGATTAAAAAATACTACTTTTGAGAGAGAACGCAGATGAGAGGGATTAATTCTGGACATATTTTAAATAAATTCACTTGTTTACTTAGACAAAAGAGGCAAAAAA
>RJWM01052614.1:0-10058 GCA_004363535.1 Dasyprocta punctata | reverse complement strand
TCTATCTTATACTTTTTTGTTTATACAATATCTCAGAGGACAGAAATAGTAGGATAATTTTTAATCATGGCAAAAAATAGCAGTAGCATTAAAAAATAAGTTATTTTTGAAACATAAGGTGGCCTGAATTTATGGAGGAATAGCTGCAGGATGGAGATATTATTTTTGTGAAGTATCAGCTGAAGCCCATCTGTGCGCCACTGACTGCTGATGTCTTAATTCTCAACCTTATAATCAAAGGCTCTCAGGAAAGGTCATCAAACAAACAAATAAAACCATTTGTTACAGACAGAGATTAGGAAAAATATGCATGAGTCGCAACATCATTGCTCTCTGCCTGTACAGAGAAGTAGGATGTATAAATTCTTCTAAAAATGATTATATATTAAAGCAATAAAATCACTCAGCTCAGACAATATTTTACTTCTTCTTCCCAATTTCTATTGAGCTTATTCATCTCTTATTGAATATTTTACTTTTGAAGTAAAATAGTCCTCTGAACACAAACAGAGAAATGATAGAGATCTATTTTTATGACAAAGAAAAAATCATTCAGATTTGTTGTTTTTATTTTCTAGGCACTGTTGATTTTTCATTAAACACTGCATAAAATCAGACAGAAATAGAAGCCTTAAAAGCAGAAGGTTTAATTTGGGGTACACGAATTCCCAGGGAAGTTGAGTTCTTCTGTCTGGTGTGATTTAATTTTACCTCATGTACAATTCAGGAATTAGTCTCTTGAGGACAACACAGTCTCTTCTGCCCCTTACAGAGAATCTCCCTTTGGGACACACTGACAAATAGTTCCTGCCCTGAAGAGCTAAGATAAGATTCCTTGAGATTTCTCATGTCAGAAAACCCTGATATCACAGCTCCACAGCAAGAGAAGATACAAACAAGAAAAGCACTCATTTTGCCTCTAGGAAGTCAAGCTACTGAGTACTTAAGTGTTCCTGCCACAGTAATTAATATTGCATGACAAGAGTGTGAAATAATTATTTAAGGAAATTTTTAAATGATTAAAGCCTCTAAACCTAACATACATATTGTATAGGCTACTGTCCAAACCCATTTTTCAAAAGATCATTACTTTTGCTCATTCACATATTAAATGTATTTCCAGCATTACTAAAGAAGCCAAGGATATACTGGAAAAAAAAAACAGGTAACTTCTTGCTATTAATATAGCTTACACATTCTTGGTTTTGGTTTTGGTTTTTATTTTTTTGGTACCAGGGATTGAACTCATGACCTTGCTCTTGCCAGGCAGGCTCTTGTGCTACTGAGCTAAATCCCTGGCTAACTTACCATTCTTGAGGGTTCATCTACACCACTCTAACAAAGTATTTTACACTGGGTAATTTATAAAACACAGAAATTTAGTACTTAAAATTAAGGCTGGGAAATCCAACATCAAGGGTACCAGCAGAAACAGTGTCTGTTGCAGTTTTGCTCTCTGCTTTGTAGATGGTTTATTTTTGGCTACATCCCATACCCTACCCCACGAGCAAAGAGTCAAGCAAGTGCCCTCAGGTGTCTTTTTACAGGGCTATGAATCCTATTCATAATGACTAAGCCCTGATGATTTCCTCATCTCCCAAATGTCCTGCCTGTGATTATCACAATGAGAACTGGGATTCAAAATACAGTTTTAGGGTGACATAGTCAGATCATATTATCCTACTCTTGGCCCCACAATTTGTGTCCTTCTATAGAAAACACATTTATTCCATCCCAATACCCTCCAAAGTCTTAGCTCATTCCAGCATCAACTACAAAGTCTAAAGTCCAAAGATTTGTCTCCATATCATTTAAGTCATATTTAGTCGATATTCAAGATATGATTCTTCCCTGAGGCTTGAGCCTAAGATGTGAGCAGTTACCTGACACAGAAAGATTGTGAATGAGAAAAATTCAGGTAGAGAAAATAGCTGCTAGATGTGTTGGACAAAAAGAAGGAACTCCTATGGCTGGAATATAGAGAATAAGGAGATTAAGAAGGAGATGAGATTGGTGAAATAGAGAGGATGCAAATATGATCAGAAGCATGAAGACCATAGAACATCACTGGGAAAGTAGATTTTAAAATCTGGTGGTACAAATTTGTGCTGTCACAGTTAGGAGAATGGTATGTTTTTATTTAAACTTTATAAAAGAGTAGACTGTCTAGATAATGAAAAATGATTACAGCTAAGTGAGAGAAGCAGAGAGAGTATTTTAGAGGGATCATGCCAAACCAGGTGAGAAATGATGAAGGCTTCCACATAGTGACAGCAGTGGCTCAGTGAGGATCATGCTTACCATGGAGGCTGGCTTATGGGCTGAAGAGATGTGGAGAAGACATGAGCTCAGTCAGTGAATGGCATATAGGTTTTTGGTTTGTGGCAATGAGCAGGCAATAGAGCAATCTGAATCAAAAATAGAAAGCAATTAATTGATTTAAATAGATTTTAGAGATTTTCATTTTCAATATTAATTTTGGTGCACCTATTACACATCCTGGAAGAGATTTCAACTAAGAACTTGTCTATGCCAATCTGAATTTCAAATACCAGCAGGAATTAGAAATACAAATGTGAACATCATAGACCTATATGTGATAATTCAAGAGACAAGATCGGATAGATATGTAAGTGGAGGTAAGACAGGATCAAGTTGAGGGATACTGTAACACTTACATGTTACTGATAAAAGAAAGTGCAAAGGAAATGAAGGAGTACCTGTGAAATTGGAAAAAAACAGACAAAGATGTGAAAGTCAAAAGAGAAGTGGTTCCAGGAGGGTGGAGTAGGTGTCTGTTGAACATTGGCTTTTCAGAAGGATGAGTGCAGAAGCAAGATTTAGAAGCTAGTGATTTTTACGAAGAGCTGATTCAGTGAGTACGTGAGGAAGTGTATGGGGGAAGACGAGTCAGTTTAACTGGATAAGAAACACACCCTCAAATGTCCAGTAGTTTCACCTGGTACAGATCTATCTTTTAATCAAGCTATGTCTAAGGTATAATTGTATGTTTAGCTCTTTCACTGTTTGGAAGCCCTTTTGCATCTTATACAAGGTCATTGAAAGAAAGGGCCTATAAGGTTGTTACAGCAGAGGAAAAAAACAGGACATGGCCTGGTATATTTTTAAAAACTTGACCTACATATTGTTTATATCACTTCTGTGCCTGGTGTCCAAAATCTGACTGCATGACAAGGGAATTTGAAAAATGTAGGAAAGGACTTGAGTGTTTGATGAACCCCAAAAAATGTCTATCATGGAAGAAAAACTTCATTATGGAACTAAAGGAAGTATAAGATTCGACAAATTACAGAGAATAGAGAAGACATAATTATCTCCTGCCTCGTAAAAACCTTCTGAAGCATCTCTCCTTCAAGCTACTAGCATTTTTTTCTATTCTGTTTTGTGCCAAATTCTGAGTTACCAACCCATCAACTTTGACGAATATTTTGTTGTAACCTACAGCAGTGACATAATATTTAAGTAAAATTAATACATATGTCTGCTTAAGAGGCAAATTACTTCCAAATTTTTAAATAAAATTATATGCTATTATGCATTTTGGTATTGTCATGCAATTAATATTCATAGGCCAAAAACAATCAATAATCTTCTCACCTCTGCCTTGATTTTTGAAACTGTAATCAACAGTGAAACAAAGGAACTTCATCAAAAAAAAAAAAGGCACAGTACAAATGTTGAGTGTGGTGTTTACTTGTAGAAAAAACAAGGTCATTAAAGAAAAGAAAATCAATACTTATGCATTCTTTCTATGTGACATGCATTCTAATACACATGTGAAATAACCCCATAGTATCAACTGATTAGTTATAGAGTCCTATTCATAAATGAAATCGAAGCACTAAGACCAAATGCAAGTAAACAACACATTTGGGAATTAAATTCAGTTGATCCTGGATCCAAAACTCATATTTTTTCCACCTATTAATGGACATATTCATGTTTCCAATAAGTCACAGTATAGACAGACTTATTCCATTTTAAAATTCTAATATCAAATGCTTCTAAAAATAGCCTTTGAGCTATTTTTTTCTTTTAAAAATATACTTTAATTCTGACCATTGTGTCTAACTTAATTTCAATTTTTTCTAAGTGAACTGTTTTCAACTTCCTTTTTACTTCATGTAGCACAGAGCTGCATAATGTAAAATCCCAGAGATATCTTTAGACATAGGGAGGACAACTAATTCTATTCAGCCAAATATAATAGAAAATATCTCTGGTCCCACCCTCTTCTGTGCCAGTAAAGATTGAGCGGAGAGCTCAGACTTCAACATCCATGAGGCTACACTGAGGCTCCCAACACATATGCCAGAATGATGTCAGAGAATTCTTCATTAATAGACAGCATCTTCATCATCATCCAGAAATAACAAGATATGTACCATACAGACACCAGCGGAACAAATGCAGAGCAAAACCAAAAGCATAGTGTCAGCAGAGGTCTCACAGTAAAACTGGATTTTGTGTGCACCAAGCAGTAATGTGGTAAGAGAATGGTATCAAAGAAAATGAGCTAAAATGTGAGCGTCTGTTACTTCTTGATAGCCACAAACTGATTCCAGAGTTTATACAGAAGAACAAAAGACTCATAACAGCCAACACAATAATGGAGAAGAACAAAACCATACTGTTAATACCATCTAACTGTAATGCACTGTCACCTTGAACAAAAGAACACATCCAACCTCAAAGGAGAAAGGTTGGCCTTTTCTACAAATGGTGATGAAAACTCTGACAATATGCATGCAGTCAACAAGCAAAAATGAATTTAGATATAGCCCTTACACCTTTATAAAAAAATCCTCAAAGCGAATCATAGACCTAAATGCAAAACACGTAAGGGTAAAACTCATAGAAGATAGCTAGGAGAAAATCTAAATGACCTTGGGTTTGGAATAACTTTTTAAATACAAAACCAAAAACATAACCAAAGATTTAGAAATTGAACTTTATTAAAATTAAGACCTCTGCAAAAGACACTATCAGAAGAATGAAAAGAAAAGGTACACATTCTAAAATCAAGTAATTGTAAAATCCATATTTAATGAAGGACCGGTATCCAAAGTATAAAAAAAACTATTAAAACTCAGCAATAAGTAAGAAAATATCCCATTTAAAAATAGACAGAATATCTGAAAAAAATCTCATTAAAAAAACACATGAATGACAAATTAGCATAAGAAAAATGTGTTGAACGTCATATGCTGTCAGGGAACTGCAAAGTAAAACAATAATGAGATAGTAATGCACACCTGTTGGAATGTCTAACCTAAAACATTGACAACCCTAAAGATAAGGGTGCAGAGCAATGGGAACCCTCATTCATTGCCAGTGGTAATGAAAAATGTCACTTAGGAAGAGAGTTTACAAAGCTAAACATATTCTTACCATGCGATTCAACCTTAACATCCTTTGATACTTGCCCTAGTAAGCTGAAAACACGCCCACAGAAAACCCTGCACATGAATATTTATAGCAACTTTAATTACAAGTGAGAAAACTTGGAAGCAACCAAGATATCTTTCAATGAATGAATGCTTAAACAAACTGTGACACAGCTGTACCACAAAATAGAGCTCTTGAGCCACCAAGGTAAACTTCCAGGTAACTTTAGTTAGAGAAAGACATGCATACAATAGCATCCTATTTATATAACATTCATGAGATGAAAGAATTATTACACTGGAAAGAGACTCGTTGTTTTCTGAGATGCAGTGAAGCCAGACAGGAGGAGGACAGAGTGGGTCTGGCTATAAATGAGCAACGTGAGGGCTCCTGTGGTGAAGGAAGTTCTCTTACCCTGAAGGTATCCAGGTTGGTATGCTGATTGTGCTATTTGATCGCTGTTTATCAAGCTGTTTCTATAAAGTGTGCAGCGCATCTCTGTATCAGTTCTTACTACTGTAAATCTGTAATTATCTCAAAATAAAATCATTTATTAAAAACCATAGGAAAGAGTCACCATACTCAATTCCACCTCAGATACAGGATTTGAACTACTAAATGTGACTTTACCAATACTTTGCAAGTCCACCTGATTTCCCCCAAACTGCTTCCTTTAGAAGAATTTATTACAATATGCCAATGTCCTATTTTCAACTTTTACTAACAAATTTGCAAAATTACCATCGATGGTAAAAGGGCTTCTAGGGCAGAGGAGTGAAGCTAAAATAACCCTGTGGCTCCAATCCTGTTGATCACAGCTCTGTTCTTTGACTATTGGGCTTCATGTTTCATTTGTTTAAAGGAATTTGTTAGTGATTCACCTATTTCTGTAACTCTCTAGAAATAGATGGTAATGTCACTCAGAATCAAGTAGTGAAGTATTTCATGGTATTGTTGTCATCGATTTCATTCTGCTCAATTGCTTGCAGTTGCTTAACTTGACTTCACTGTCAATAGCTTTCACAACTTTTGCCTTACGTGTATCTTTTCTGTTTGATTTTTCATATATCCAGTTGGTAAAGCTGCTACTTCAAAGAAACTCTGGGCACCTTTAGTGCCCAGTGATGCTATCTCAGAGAGTTACTGGCATGCATGAAATAATCAATCTGGAAAGGAAAAAAACAATCACAGAAGAATTAAAGCTTACTTTCCAATTTGAATTATGTAGATAGGTGAAATGGGTTCTTAAACTGACAGTACAGCACACCTAAACCCATTTTAAATAGTAAAAATTAATGCAATTATTTTGAAAGTGTGGTATATGTATCCATCTCTGCACATCAGGTCATCATTAGTTTTAGGTAAACAGATGCATGTTAAGCAAATATTTTTATCATGGCTGCAGGGAAGTTACCATTCCTGATAGAAGCCTCTTCGTAAGTGATCATAAAAGTAACTCCTTGCTTCTTTAGACCTGATTACCCATTCTTACCAATCCCAGGACAAAAAACTTTCCCTATGTTTTCCCTACCTGGCCACACTTTTATAATACCCTTCATTGCATTCTCCTCAACTTCTCCCAATTTCATTATTGTATTTATTTCTGGCTGAGACCTGACTGATACTTCTCAAAAGGTCAACCTTGTTTTGTAGAGATTCCTCCAGGCATATTATGGCTTCTTCTGCATTCTCAGACTGTTAAGAGTGTGCTTCTACAATCATTCTGACATAATTTTAGAGAACTTGTGAGAAACAAATATGGAACATTTTCAAATCTTGCTTAATTTCTAATATGCTATTGGCTACATCATGTTCTCTCTCTCTCTCTCTCTCTCTCTCTCTCTCTCTCTCTCTCCTCTTCTCTCTCTCTTTCTTTTATACTAGGGATTGAATTCAGAACCTCACACTGAGCTGCCTCCCCCCCCCCTTTTTTTTGGTAGGGGGTATACACTCTAAGTTGCTAAATTGGCCACCCTGGGTTCAAATTTGGGCTTTCCCTGCCTCACTGTCCCAGAGTGTGGGATTACAGACTTGTGACATGTCAAGCACAGCTATGTATTTTTTGAACTAGTTTCAAATTGAAGCTCATAAAGGTGGAAATGTAAAATGTGACAGCTGACAGATTTTAGGAAGATTCCTTGCTGGAATTCATGAAATCTGTGGCAATACTAATGATGACACTTCATATGAGAAATTCTTCGCAAATCAAATTTCAAAAATTATGTAAGTACAAATCATTCTGTATGAGTATTCAGTATATTTGGCGTAGATAGTGATCAACAAATAAGAGTTTACAGCAAAGCCTATCTGGATAGAACCCCAGCTAAAATTCAAGTCTCTTAGAACTATTTTTGACGCTCATTGTTTAACACTATTTTTTCAGCAAAATTGCTTTAGAAGTCCAATGGGACTACACTTATCTCTTTAGTAGTGTCTTCATTCCATTTGACCCAATTTAAGATGCAGACATGTTGGGTCACATTGGCTATTCGCAGGAAGGGTCTGCTTCTGAGCACACCACCCACTGCCATCTACATACAACACACTCAATTTCCTCCACCTACCAAATTCTGGTTACTGCTTAATATCCAGAACATACTGAGTTCTTGTATAAAGTCTCCTCAGGTTCTTCCAGGAAACATTACTGCTTCTTCTACAATCTCAAACTGTTGAGTGTGTACTTCTTCAATGGCACCTATGTAATATAAGGAAATGAGTGCTTTCATTTTATTGTGAGATTCTAGATGGAAAAGGTATTCTTCCCTTTTGTTCTGCTAGAGTATGACAATGACTAAAGAGCACTTGCTATATAGATGAATGAAATGTTTCACCAGCAGCCAGAAAAAAACTCCATTCATAATATTCAGATTCTATTCTCACAATGGTCTAAATGAAATTTCCCTAATATAACAATTCTATGATTAAAAATCATTAAATATATATGTAACATAAATATATTGTGTACATAACACAAGTAGATATATACATATATAACATTATATATGTATGTGTGTGTATATATATATATATATATTTAGCTAGGCTATATTTGCTGATCATTGCTACCACAAGTGAGCTGGAATGCTTCATACTTTGATTCATATAGGCAAAAATTTCACTTATATCTCTTAAGTCATGTTACATTTATTACTTCTCACTTAAAACATTGAGACAATTCTTGACACAAATGGAAAAAACACAAACTAAATCCTACTGTAAATTTTAAAATGTTACATTGTTGAAAAAGAATGATTGGGAAATCTATCGATGTGTTTCCTATACACTATGTATTTTAACAGTGAACTGTTCACTGAAATATTTACAAAGCCTAGGAAGTAGTATTACGAATGACTGTGTTAGAAATCAGCGGACACTGTTCCTCGGAGCCATACTAGAGGTGGACATAATGACTAAGGATACTATTTTAAAATTGGTCTTCAACTTTAACAATGAATATGGTAAGTTTCAAAGACCTGTAGGCTGACCAAACCAGCAGGCTCCTTCTCACTGTAAGTACACAAATATAACTGCTTATTTTAATGGGTTCTTCAATTCTGTTATCTCCCAATTTTATGGTTGCTAAGCAACCCAAGCAACATTGTGATACACATGCTTGAAAAGCGGAGGAATCAAAATGTGTTTGTTGATTTATTTATTAGAATGGAAATGATACGGGTCCAAACTAAAATCTTTTCAGTGTAATACTTGGCAGAGATGGTATCACTTCCAATTTCACTGCAATCACAGTGAAACCTTTTTGTTTTCTTAAAAGGTAAAATGATCCGCAGTCACCTCATATGAAAATATCTGTAATAATTTTTGAAAGGGGTCACTTATGAATGTCTTAAGAAAAATTTCAGCCTTGGAAGTTCAAGTGAAGAAATATATGTAGAGTGGAACCCAGGCCAGGGCGTTTGTAGGACAATATGAAGTATGAATTATTGCAATTGTATTAGCTGGTGAGCAAACTAACCCATCAAGCCATATAAGTTGTCACAAAATGTACTGAGGCATTCCGTTCCACTCAGGTAAGAGGGGATGAAGGGCAGAAAAAAGGAATCTGACTCATAAAATCCTGCTGCCTCAAGATAATAGTAACTTATTTCACCATATTTATAGGTCACTAATGATAACTGATCCAGAAGAAATGGTGTCACCGAATTGTCCTTGGCCTCTTGTTAAAAAGAAAGTAATCATAGATTATATCATAGACAATGAAAAACTTTAATCAATGACAACTGGTAGCATAACAGAAGAATAATGCTATGCAATTTATTCAGGTTATTTTCAATATTTTAAAACTGAATTACTTAAATTCTAGTGCATAAAGGAAATATGTTTACATAAAAGGAAATAAAGTACACTAGTGTGTTATTCAGAATTGCAGTAGACAGAAATTTCTATTTTCACTTTTGACTACTAGTAGTGAACAGAAAATTACAATGAATTATCCCCCTTTCTCAGTTCCCATCGCTCCTTTCCTGGTTAGATAGTTTTCAGATAAAGCCAAACTTTGGGAAATAATTTCAACTCTCTCCTGTCTGTTATCTCAGAGAAGCACATATATATTATTCTGATTCCTAATTTTTATTTCTTTGCTTCATTCCTGAGGTGCTCTTTCTTTGAAAGTTTATGTTTAAAAAATTACA
>RJWM01052613.1:0-10062 GCA_004363535.1 Dasyprocta punctata | reverse complement strand
ATGTTCTGGTTTATAATCAGACTCTCGTAAGTTCAGTTAGAAAAAATCAATTTTCCTGGGCCTGTTAACCTCTGAGTGACCATATGATAACCCAGTTTCTGAACCTGAAACCTGTATATTGCCCCTAAGCACTGATGACCCAGTGAGGATAACACACACATTGTGACACAGGCTGGAATCAGCCATTCAGATATGACAATGCAGCATTTCATTGAGTTCTTCTGACTAAAAAATGAGTTTGTAGATATTAAGACACCTGGAATATGTTAAGACTCTCAATTATATTAGTGTAATTTTTATTTTTTAAAACCACATGCAACACGTAGGGGGAAAAAATCCAACCCTGAAAAGTTCCCTGATAAACAGAAATGACCATAAACTTTTATCAGTCTCCCTCATAATCTAACCCTAATCCTGCTTCCTCTGAAGAATTTTCTTTGTAGTGTTTTCTCCTTCAGGCAACTACCTTTTGCAATTAGCTGTCTTTGTAGTTTATCCTTCTGTAATGCTCAGAGAAAGTATTTGTGGAGTAAAATAAAATCTGAAAATAGCCTTATATATTCTTAGGAATGGTTTATTTATAAATTCTGTTCTTGCACAAGTCACTTAACCTTTCTGCATCTCTCCATCTCATGAGTCAGTAACTATGTCTCACCAGCCTACTCTACGATGTCTTCTGTTGTTCCTTCCATCCCCTATACATATTCACTACTTAATCCTAAGCACTTAGTACTAAGCAGGCACTACTGACATTTATGTTAAATTATTGGAAATCAATATTTTAAGACTTTTACTCACAAATCTCATAAGTAAGTCCATTTTTTACAATAAACAAGTGGAAAGCAGTCACTAACTTGCTATGCAAAAAAGTTTCAAGTTCTAGCTCAAAGAAATGTGACCAAAAATTCATTGATCACAGATTGAAAACAGACTTTCATGTAGGTTATCTATAAGCCAACCTCAGCGCTGGTGTGATGGGTAGGTAAGTGAATGCATCAACCAGTTGATGAAAGATTTTATTCATATAAAATACATATTGCTCATTTTTTCAAAGCATAAACTTCTTAAATACTTCTTTTCTTTTTTCATTTTAGGCTCTTTATCTCCACTTCTGACTGCTCAGAAAACTGTGCTCACAATAACTAATCCAACAAATTTATTCATCTTGAATTACTATCGCTTTTTAAAAGTGATGACACTTTTCAGTATGGATTAAAATCACTGTAGATGAGAGGTGCTTCCTTTTTCAACTCTTGGATTTTACACTGGCATATTTATTTTCTAGAAATTAACTTTCTGTTTTACTTTGCTCATATCTGTGGCTTTGTAATTATTATAAATCATAATTTTCCTATTCTTTAAACCTTTACTAATAACAGTTAGAGAAGGTAGAGGAATTTTTAAAATTTTATTCAAATCTGTCATTGCTGCCATATAGGACAAACTAGGACAACAGTTTGAACATTAACATGTCAAATCAAACACGGAAAAATTTGGACTTGTAGAAGTTGTGTGTGTGTGTGTGTGTGCGTGTGTGTGTTTTCTAATAAACCTCACATGTTTTCCAGAGGAAAAAGTAGAGTGTATTTTATGATTTCTTTGCTTCCTCTTTTACCTACAATCACTGTATCTTAAGTAAAATTACTTTTCTTGTGTGGACTTCAGTTTTCTTCAGCTCAATTGATTCAGTTTTACAAGCATTACTGACTACCTACTGAGAGCCAGGCACTATGCAGGGTTTTAAGGAACCAAAGATTAGCAAGACATTTTTTAGCTTTTGTGAAGTTCACATCTAAATAATTATTTTTAATTGCTTTTTTAAGGCTTCTGCTTCTACATTTACTATAGTCAAAATGATTTTAATTTTACCAGTTTTATATTTGGTGATTTAATATAAGATATGAGTGATCTAAAATGTTTGAAAAATCACTAGTCTAAAGGAAACTGGAAACAAATAATTACAATTCCATCTCATAAATGTAGTAATAGAAATGTGTTCATCTAGGTTCCCCAGCTTTACCTCAGGTCTCCTAAAATGAGAGAATGTGATTTAGGGAGCAAAAATTAGGAAAGAGGGAAACAGGGAAATGAAGGACAGTCTGAAAAAATGTTCATTATTTACTTGGTTGGCCACCCATAAAAATGGCTAGATATTCTGTTTATAGAACACCTTGATAATCTCCCAGAGAGCAGAAAACCTTTATTCATTACTACTTCGTGTGTCCCCCACATGAGTCAAAGGTGGTCCACCACAGCATTAACTCCCCACAATTCTAAGGTGCACAAGCACAGCTAATGAACAAAATCCCACAGATATCCCCAGCTCCTTCACATCCATAACTCCTGAGAGATAGAGTGGGAAAAAGAGAAGCAAGAACTCGGCTTCTGGGAAGAAGGCAGAACAGTAAGTAGCAGAGCAAACAGCCTCTCTGAGAGATACCATCCAGATGCTGGAATATAGTATCATGGGGAAGACAAGAAGGAAGGAAGTGGGTCTCCTGGACCCAGGAAGAATCTAAAGTGAGGATTGAAGCCCAAAGAAAGAGTAAAAAGAAAAACTTAAAGAAGAAGGCAGTAGCTGGTGGCATCTTTCCCCAGAGTCGGACCCACTGTTCAAGAGGAGCAGTTGGAATCTGGGGACACACAATCAAGGTGCTGTGGCAGCTGGTGACCCTGGAGGCCTCTGCAGAGAGATGCAGCATTGGAGGGGAGTGGGAGTGAATGAGAGCGGCAGACCCGGAAGACTAAACTGGCTGGTAGTGAGTACAGAGGATTCAGTCCTCCAGCAGGAGAGTGCGATTGGCCAGGAACCATTTTGGAGTCCATCCAGACAAGCCCAGAACCAGAACTGCTGCCAGCTTCCTCCAGCAGCTCCTAGCTGGGCACAGACCCATGAAAATTGATTGGACTGAGCTCCACCCCATGCACATTCTAGCAGCCATTGTGGAGGTTCCCCGTGGGTAGCCAGCTCTATCTGGAGGTGGCTGTTGGCCCCATTCCTGCACACATTTCAGGGACAGTAGTGGAGGATCCTGCCCATGACCAGCCCAGGTCTGCAGGGAGCAGCCAGCCCCACCTCTGCACGCACTCCACCAGCCATCAGGGAGCCAGTGCAGCTTGGGAAAAGCAGCAGACAGCCCTGCACCAGCACACCCAATGCCCACCATCAGACTCCCATACCCAACACTGGCTAGAAGAACCAAACAGTCTCACTTCAGAGAAATTGTAACCAATGCAGGAAGTGCCTGGGACCCCAGTACCCAGTTGTCCAGGAAAACCCAGGAATATGTCAAGATAAAGAAGCAAAAGGCAGTCTCTGGCCTGAAATCCAAGCAGAGCAAGTCCAGGAGATGCAAACTTGAAAGAGATTGGGAGTCGCACACCTGAAATTTCTGAGATGATGGCAACTGAAGTAAAGAAACAACTTCATGAGGCTATAAAAGAAATTAGAGCAGAAATACTAACTTAGGTAAAAGAAGAAATGATAAACATAATAAAAGAATCACAAGGCATCTCTAAAGAAGACATAGACAAAAAAATGGAGGACCATAGGAAAATAAGGGAAACTTTGAATGAAAAATCCAAAAATACTTAGAATACATGAAATAGATTTAAAGAGATATCCAGAAAATTAAAAACTCCATTGAAAACTGGCAAAATCACCTGAAAGACACTGAAGATAGACTTTCAAAACTTGAAGACAGGTTCGCAGCTTGTGATTGCAAAAGGAAAGATCTCTTAAAAATAACAAGGAACTTGGAAGTAACAATTCAACAGCTGCAAGACAACCCAAAGAAACATAACTTAAGAATAATAGGTGTGAGTGAAAAAGCAGGGGTCAACACAAATGACAGTAAGTCTATTCACAGAAATAATATCAGAAAACTTCCCAAGCATGGGAAAAGGAAGTGACATTCAGATAAGTGAAGCATATAGAACTCCAGCTAGCCATAACCAAAATAAAACTACTCCCAGACATATAATAAACAAGAATCCAGAAATTCAACACAAGAACAGAGTATTAAAAGCTGTTAGAAAAAAGAAACAGATCACCTATAAAAGAAAACCCATCAGAATCATGACAGATTTCTCAACACAAATCATCAAGTCAAGAAGAGCTTGGAGTGAAGTATTTCAAGTCCTGAAAGAAAACAACTTCCAACCCAGATTGATGTACCCTGCAAAACTATCTTTCAAAATTAATGGAGAAACAAGATACTTCCGTGACAAAGAAACTGAAGGAATTCATGACCACCAAACCAACTCTATGAAGAATACTGAAGGACGTTCTAGAGAGAGATAAAAAAGACCATAGCTCCAGAAACTGGCAGATGGGTATCACCAAGCAGGGCAGACAATTGAATGGAGAGGAAAAGTAGGCCACCAATGGCAGGAAAATAGCATGGCAGAGATGGGGCAGTGCACGTTGGCTGTAACCATTAATGTAGATGGCCTCAGTTCACCAATAAAAAGAAACACAGGCAGAGTGGATCAGGAGGCAGGACCCATCAATATGCTTTATACAAGAAACACCTTTAACTCAAAAGGGGGTTCGCAGACTGAAAATCAAAGGAGAGAGGACAATGCTCTATGTGACAAGGAACCAGAAAGAAGTGGGGGTAGCTTGCCCATTAGCTGCAGCATGGACAAGAAAGACATGGCATTTTTATTCAATGGAAAGCTACTCAGCTATAAAAAAAAGATAACTTTGAGTTTCTTGTAGGTAAATGGATACAATTTGAGATCATGCTCCTGGATGAAATGATCCAGTCTCACATGGGTGAACATCATGTCACCCCCCTAGTATAAAAAACTAAAGGAGTTAATGGGATTCAAAATACACAATACATATTGTGAAAGTGAAAGGGGAGGAAGTGCCCAAAAAGGGAAGGCAGTGGCCATTGATAATCTATTATCATGATTTGAATTCCATATTGCTTTCATTGTTCTCGTTAGTTTGGCTTTATTCTGTTTTCATTTGTCTAATTTTATTATATTTGATGGCATGGACAGCTATTTCAAAGATAACAAAATACATTATGGTAGCCATTATTGATTTCCTATTACCTTATTTTGAAGCCCTGTATTGCTTTCATTGTTTGTTTTGAATGATTTTATTCTATGTATTATGTCTGATGATATAGGCAACTGCTTAGAAGATAACAAGAGACATGGTAGCCACTGTTGTTTTACTATTGTTTTGAAGTCCTATATTGTTTACATTGTTTTGTTTTTATTGGTTTTATCCTGTACTATTTTGTTTGATTTTATTATGCCTGATGATATGGGGAGTTATTTTGAAGATAATAAAAGGTATTATGGCAGCCATTATTGATTTCCTATTATCTTTTTTTGAAGTCATATACTATGCTCTTTGTTTTGTTTTGATTGACTGTATTCTATTTTATTGCATTTGGTTTTATTTTCTTCAAAATAAAAAAAAAGAGAGAGAAGCAAGAACTCAGAGCTCTAAGGCAAGCCACTGTCACCTTAGGCCTGCATGAAACTGGAAAGCAATGTCCCAGAAATGGTCTCTGAAGTCACAACTACAATAAGAGGTGAGGCCAAGAAAATCTGAAACAGTACACAGGCAGCATCTCACATGAGAATATATAAGATACAGAAGTAGAATTGAGTAGAGAATCATTAATTCAGCCTAGAAAGAGAGGCATCAGGAAAAAACATCCTCAGGCAAAAATTCTCAGAAAAATTCCTCAGGGAAAAAAAAATTTAAAGTGAATACAAGTATCAGATGCCCAAAGGGATGGATATTCCAGACAGACAGAGCTATATATACTATAATACATAGAACTTTTAGATAGAAAGATGTATTTGAAGAACTATTAAGAAAAGCGGTATTGCTAGTGTTGAGGTAGCAGCAGAGGAAGTTAGAGATGCGGGTGAAATCCAAAACATAAAGGACTTGATTCAGTCATGTTGAAACTTAAATGTAATACTAGAAAAAATGGACAGCTATCTGAGTGGTTTTACACAACAAAAGCAAAGTGAATTTAGAGGAGAGTATAAACAGAATTATATCAATTAACATTATTATATTCATGAAATGAGAAATGGAATATGTGAAAAGGAAGTAAGAATTATAAAAAGATCAAAATAACAGAATTTTGCCTGGATAAGTTCTGCTATGTTTAGAATACATATTGTAAACCCTAGAGAAACCACTAAAAGTAATAAAATGTATAGCTAAGCAGCCAATAGAGAACATAAGATGGAACACACAAAAACATTCAAGCATCCCAAAAGAAGACAGAAAACAGTCACAAAGAAAAAAAATAGAATGATGAATGAAAACAAATAGCAGACAGTGCACTTTGCCTAAAAATATCATTAGTTATACTAAATGTTAATAAACACCCAAATTAAAATGAAAATAAATGCAACATGGTTGAGCTCCTGAAATATTATGCCAAGTGAAAGAAAGTGGACAAAAGCGAGTACACACTAGCTAACCACATTTATGGGACAGTTTACATTAAAGCCACTTTTCTTTCATAACACGGCTCTGGATCTTCCTGAGAACTGCTGATTCTATTGCTTTTTTAACTGACACATAAGAATTGCACATATTTATGTGCTATGTGATGTTTTAATACATGTGTGATGTTCAAACAAGGTGCCAGTTTGAAGCCATGCCACTGTACTACGGCTGAAAGACAAAGGATAAGTAAGACATCATTCCCCAAACTTGAAGAATTATAACAGGGTCTAATGAAACTATGTGAAAACAACAGAATTTGCTATATATTAACAAATGTTTCACTAGTTATAATACATTTTATATAAATGCAGTTATAAAATATATACTCTTTACATTGTACACAATGTTATGAAAGAAAAAGGCTCACTCTATTAAGAATTTTCCATTAATAAGTGAAAAAATAAATATTCATAGGTCTACACAATAGACTACTTTTGAACAATAAAAAAGCAAATTATCAAACACGCAATGACATTGATGAATTTCAAAATAATTATGAAAAACCATTTGAGTGATTTTAAACAGTAAAAAAAGTCACAGCCATCACTACTAAAAAGTATACATTGTATAACTGCATTTACATAGAACTCCAGAAAATAAAAACTAATCTACAGTGATAGAAAGCCTATCATTTATATTGTAGAAGGAGGAGTAGGGAAGAATGAGCAAGAGAGATTACAAAGCCACTGCGGTGATGGGTGCATTTATTGTCTTGATTATGGTGATCTGAAATTTTTCTGATTCTTTTCTCTTCATGCACAATTAATCATATTCTACTCTGTTCTATTTCTGTGTCTTATACTGGTTTCACAACTAACACATGTGCCAAAACATGTCAAGCTGTTAACTGTAAATATGTGTAGTTTAGGCAATTACACCCCAACAAAACTGTTTTTAAAACTATCAGAAACAATCATCAATTTTGAGAGCAAGAAACAGGAGACAGCTTAAAGAGCTGCATTTGAACCTAAATTTCTAACATGAAACATAAGGATGAAAATACCATCGAGTTGTAAGAATGACACTGACTGACGCTTACTGAGTGTTTACTCCGAGCCAGCACTTGAGTAAGCCTCTCGCTGGCATCTTTCTTTCATCCTCACACAAATCCCATGAAGTGCGCAGTGGTAATAGTCCCAAGTTACAGATGAGGAAACTGAGGGCACAGTTAGAAATGTGTCCGACTGAAAGTAACAGAAAACCCAAATACAGTGGCTTAAACAAATAACTGTTGTTTCATGTTAAAAAAAAAAACAAAGAGGACCGCAAGCAGGCAATCCAGGTCTATTTTAGCTGCTACGTGATGTGGACAAGGACAGAAATGCTCCTTCCCTTTTCGCTGCACCAAGCATAACATGCTTACCGTCTAATAGCTGCCTGATAGCGGTTACATTTCAGGCATCTCTGGGCTCCACGTAGGAAGAACAGAGAAAGAAAGGAAAGACAGAGTCATATTAGCTGAATCTCCTAGCTTTCTTGAGGGTCCCACCCAACAGAATTTTTATCATGTGGCATTTGTCATAATTGTGTCACACAGCCACCCAGAACTGGAAAAGGACTAAAGAAAAGGGGATGGGAATGGAGGCTAGAGAAGCAAACCAGTCAGTTCCACGACTGCTACTGAGACAGATTCAGGATTCGACATTGATTTATTACCCAAATCTGCGCTACTAACCATGATGCTTTATGAATAAAGCTCTCTAAGTTCTCCCAAAAGGCATCTTAATATGCCAAGCAAAAGGCAGAAATTGCATCCTGAGAAAAAATGAACTTGACATAATATGAATGCTACAAGGAGCATATGGATGATATTTGACATGTTAATATCTTATCTTTTGGGAGAGCAAATGCAATTGGAAAAGTGGGGGAGAAAAGAAGAGGAGAATATAGGGAGGTGGGAATGGTGATCTACAGATTAGTTTCATAATGCTTTTAGCAAATCACTCTGCCTCGTGTCTGGGTGGTAGCACACCTAGGGAAATCTCAGAGAGCTCTTCAATGTTGTGTCAGGGTAACTTCCATTTTCCACAGTGTTATCTGGGTGGAAAGAGGGTGGAATATAAGCAGAATACCACCTCTAAGAAAATGAATTTTTTAAAATATGAAAGAAAAAAAACATGGCTTACATTTAGAAGGCTTAAATTCCAGCATAAGATAGAGTCTGCATATATTCACACTGTTCACACTGCGGGTACAGTCGTTTGATCAATTAGAATGCATCCCCTTTATTTGCTCAAGAATTGAGGAACTATGAAAAGCATTTTGTCACTTATAAAATATTACTTACGATAACTGCAATTTCTGACTCAACATAGAGTTTGGAGTTAGTAAGTCAAATATTGAGAAACAACTTTAAGTCTAAATTATTAAAGCTTCATTGGATAGTAGCTCATTTCAAAAACATATGGAGAAATCAGTATTCATGTATTGAGCACGGACTGAATCATGACTATTCCGGGTTTAGAAATGAACTAAATTATAATCACTATTCTCAAAAGAACACAGCCTAATTAATGATGACAAGTTGACAAGTGAGATTGACACAACGAATGACCTTCTAATTCTGATTTCTCTTCCTTTTATATTTCTCATTTTAATTCCTCCTTCAGCACTAACAGTGAGATAGTTGAGCAAGATGACAAACAAGAACAAAAGCACCAGAAAGTTTTCATAGGCACAATTTTAAAAACATAGTATCTAAGCCAGGCATGGTGGTACACTTCTGTAATCCCAGTACACTAGGAAGCTGAGGCAGAATTAAAAATTTGAGACCAGCCAGGGCAACTTAGCAACTTAGCATGCGCCCGTGTCAAAATAAAAAATTTAAAATGACTGGAGAAGCCAGGCGTGGTGGTGCGCGCCTTTAATCCCAGCACTTGGGAGGTTGAGGTAGGAGAAGCATTGTGAGTTCGACGCCGGCTTGGGCTACAACGTGAGCACAAGGCCGGTCTGAACTACATAGTGCAACCCTGTCTCAAAAAACTAGAGCTGGGACTTTGGCTCAGTGGCTTAAGTGCCTGCCTGGCAGGTGCGAGGTTATGAGTTTTAACTCCAGTACCACCCAAATAAATAAATAAAATAAAATAAAATAAAATGACTGGAGATGTATCTCTGTATAAAGACCCTGGGTTCAACCCCCAGTATTGCAATACACACAGATAGGTATATGGGTATATGATATGAGAGAGAGAGAGAGAGAGAGAGAGGAAAAACTGGGACAAAACATTGCCAGAGATCAAGTGTATTGCTTTAGGCCATACAGTAGCTATTTTCTGTTGAAGATTTTAAACTGCTGCCTAGAAATTAGCAATGCTATCACTTTGTACTAAAACTGACAGAAGTAGCTCTCCGAGCACAGTTCAGAGCCCTTTGTCATCTACTGACACAGCAAGGACACAGTGTGGATGTTGCAGTCCCTACACAGAAAAGGAAACATTCCATGTGAACATAGATGGTTATTGTTGGTTACCTGCTCATTAAAAGGGAGAAAAAAACTAAAGATCATATTCAGAGAATCCCCAAACTTTCATATGGAGCCAAAGAACAAGAACTATTCATAATTC
>RJWM01052612.1:0-10062 GCA_004363535.1 Dasyprocta punctata | reverse complement strand
GCAAATAATTAAACAGAAAATGTAGAAAACCAACAACAGAAAGATATCATGACAGGGATGAGCCAGTACATATCAGTTATATCAATCATTGTAAATGGTCTCAACTCACCAATAAAAAGAAATAGACTAGCAGAGTGGGTTAAGAAACAAAATCCAACAATATGCTGTGTACATGAAACACATTTCACTCAAAAGGAAATTCACAGACTAAAAATCAAAGGCTGGAAACAATACTCCATGCAACAGGAACCCAGAAAAAAGCAAGGGTAGCTATTATGTTTGCAGACAATGTGAAGTCTCTCTAACTGATTCCTGGAAACAAGTATTACCCTAATACCAAAACCAGAGAAAGACCCAAACAAAAAAGAAAATTACAGGCCAGTCTCCCTAATGAACATAGATGCAAAAATCCTCAATAAAATACTGGCAAATAAAATACAGAAAGTTATCAGAAAGATGGTACACCATGATCAGGTGGGATTCATCCCAGGAATGCAGGGATGGTTCAACATACACAAATCAATAAATGTAATACATCTTATCAACAGGGTCAAGGACAAGAACCACATGATCATCTCAATAGATGCAGAAAAAGCTTTTGAAAAAGTCCAACACCCAGTCATGATAAAAGCTCTACAGAAAATCAGAATAGATTGTCTCTACCTTAACCTGATAAAAGCCATATGTCATAAACCAACAGCCAACATCTTACTAAATGGATAAAAATTGAAAACTTTCAACCTAAAATCAGGAACAAGACAAGGATGTCCATTATCACCACTCCTATTCAATATAGTTCTGGAAATATTAGCCAGAGCAATTAGACAAGAGTAAGACATAAAGGGAATAAGGATAGGAAAGGAAGAATTAAAATTATCATTATTTGCTGATGATATGATACTCTACATTGAAGACCCCCAAAAGATCCATTAAAAGACTTCTAGAAGTAATAACCAAATTCAGTAACATTGCTGAATACAAGATGAACACTCAAAAATCAATAGCATTCCTGTACACAAACAACAAAGTCATTGAGAGTGAAATAAGGTAAACCACACCCTTCACTATAACATCCAAAAAAAATGAAATACTTAGGAATCAATTTAACAAAGGAAGTAAAAGATCTATACAGTGAAAATTACATTACTCTAAACAAGGAAATCGAAGAAGATTTCAGAAAATGGAAAGATATTCCCTGTTCATGGATAGGAAGAACAAACATTGTGAAAATGGCCTTTCTCCCAAAAGTATTATACAGATTTAATGCAATCCCAATCAAAATGCCACTTGCCTACCTCACAGAGCTAGAGAAAGCATTCCTGAAATTCATGTGGAACCAGAAAAGACCTAGAATAGCAAAGGCAATTCTGGGCCACAAAGGTAAGGCAGGAGGCATCATAATCCCCAACTTGAAACTATACTGCAAAGCTACTGTGATAAAATCAGCATGGTACTGGAATCAAAACAGACCTGAAGATCAATGGAATAGATTAGAAGATATCAGCACAACTATAAATGCACTTAGCTAACTCATCTTTGACAAAGGGGCCAAACATGTACATTGGAAGAAAGATGGCCTCTTTAACAAATGGTGATGGAAAAACTGGCTTTCTATATGACGTAAAGTAAAACTAGATCCATGTCTATCACCATACACTAAAATAAAATCAAAATGGATTGAAGATCTGAATATTAAGACAGAGATCCTAAACTTACTAGAAGACAAAGTTGGTAAAAATCTTGATGATATAGGAGTAGGCAAAGAGTTCACAAACAAAAATCAAATTGCACGGGAAACACTTCCCTGAATCAACAACTGGATCTCATCTTACTAAAAAATTTTTGCATGTCAAAGGAAATCTCTGACAGAGTGAAAAGAAAACCCATGAACTGGGAAAATATCTTAGCCAATTGTCCATCAGACAAAGCACTTCTACCTAAAACATATAAAGAATTAAAAGAATTCAGGCCCCTAAAATTCAAGGACCCAACACAAAAATGGGCATCTGAGATGAATACACACGTCTCAGAGAAAGAAATGCAAATGACAAATAAATATATGAAAAAATGTTCAACATCAATGATCATTTGGGAAATGCAAATTAAAACAATACTGAGATCCCATCTCACTCCAAGATTAAAAAATCAACCAACAACAAATGCTGAAGGGGGTGTGGGGAAAAAGGAACTCTTCTCCACTGTTGGTGGAAATGTAGACTGGTGCAACCACTGTGGAAATCAGTGTGGAGATTCCTCAAGAAGCTAGGATTAGAGATCCCATTCAACCCAGCTATCCCACTTCTGGGCATTTTCCCAGAAGAATTGAAGACATCATACCACAGTGATATTTGTGCACCCATGTTTATAGCAACCCAATTTGTAATAGCTATATCCTGGAAACAACCCAAGTGCCCATCAATCAAAGGCTGGATAAAAAAGACGTGGTATTTTTATGTAATGGAGTACTACTCAGCTATCAAGAAAGATTGCATTGAGACTTTTATACGTTAATGGACATGACTTGAGACCATACTCATAAGTGACATAAATCAAACCCACATGTGTAAATATCATATTGTCTCCCTAGTGTAAGAACCTGAAAAGGTATAAAATCTACAATAAATACTATGTAAGGGTAAAAACTGCTCAAAGAGCAAAAGTAATTGGGAAGGGACAAAGGAAAAAGATATAAATCTGTATATATGTATATGTAAGATAACTAAAACAGCATACTGCTGAGTGTATTAGTTGTTGAGAAATAACAGTTAATATTCATATTTTTAGATCAATTGTACATGTCTATGCCTGTTAATGTAAACAACCATATTGAAGGTGACGATACATAATATTGCAACCACTGTCGAGTTTCAATCATCCTGTTTTGTAAACCTATAATGTTATTGTTGTGCATTTGCACTAGTGGTTTGTTTGTCTCTTTTGCTTTTTGTCTTTCTTTTATGTGTCTTTTTTTCTCTTAAATAAAAAAAGGTACATTTTTAAAAATTTTAAACAAAAGGTAAGTAAGAAACCAAAACAAAATGATTTCACAACCAGCCGATATGAGAGTAACAATCATCAACACATTGCAAACTATTATATTCCCCAAAATTATTTACGATAAAAATATAGACATGAAACATTATCCAACAAGTTATTAGCACAAAAATTTGCCTCAGTGAATCAAGAGAAACCTGCTATATGACTATCTTTTTTGTTATGATTGCTCTATTATTTTCAAATAAACATTTTGCATTAAAAATGAAATCTGATGATGACCCTAAGAAACCTAGTTTTCACTCAAAATTCTTTTTTAAACTGTCTTAACCAATTTTTTATATACATAGATTTTGTTTCAGTTCATCACACCAGTGCAACAATGCAATAGTTACATATGTGTGACTTATGTAGTTGACTGAGAAGTATATTTTCAGTACTCATCCATTTAAGAGTGAAAATATCTAGTTTATTATTCTTTATAGCTGAGTAGTATTCCATTATGTAGAAATGCCACATCTTTTTTATCCATTCCTCTGTCCAGGAGCACTTCCATTGTTTCCAAGATCTAGCTATTATGAACTGGGCAGGTATGAACATAGGTGCACATATATCACTGTGGTGAGATGTTTTTAGTTCTTTCGGGAAGATACCCAGAAGGGGAATAGCTGGGTCAAATGGGACCTCCAATCCTAGCTTTTGAGGAATCTCCACACTGACTTCCACAGTGGTTGCACCAGCCTGCATTCCCACCACAGTGGAGAAGTGTTCCTGTTTGCCCACAGCCCCTCCAGCATTTGTTATTGGTTGACTTCATAATACTAGACATTCTTTCTGGGTTGAGGTGGAATCTCAGTGTTACTTTCAATTGCATCTCTCGAATGGCCAGTGCCATTGAAAATTTTTTCACGTATTTATTTGCTGTTTGTACTTCTTCATCTGAGAAGCGTATGTTCATCTCAGACGCCCATTTTTGGATTGGGTCTTTAAATCTTGGAAGACTAATTTTTTTAAGTTCTTTATAGGTTTTTGATATTAATCCTTTATCTGAGGGACAGCTGGCAAAAATTTTCTCCCACATTTTGGGTAGTCTCTTCACACTGTTGGTGGTTTCTCTTGCTCTGCAAAAGCTTTTCAGTAGGATGAGTTCCAATTTGTTGATTCTTTGTGATAGTTCCTGTGCAGTCTGGTTTTTATTCATAAAGTCTTTGCCTACACCAAGGTCTTCAAGAGTATTACCTACTCTATCTTCCAGCAGATTTAATGTTTCTGTTTTAATGTTGAGATCTTTAATCCATTTAGATTTTAACTTAGTACATGATGAAAGATATGGGTCTAATCTTAATCTTCAGCATGTGGAAGGCCAGTTTTTCCAACACCATTTATTAAAAAGGCTATCTTTCTTCCAGTGAATGTGTTTGGCACCTTTGTCAAAGGTAAGATAGCTTAGTGTGTCTGGAGTTATTTCTGGATATTCTAATCTATTCCATTGATCCTCAGGTCTGTTTTTTTGCCAGTACCACACAGTTTTTATCACAGTAGCTTTATAGTATAATTTCAGGTAGCGAATTGTGATACCCCCTGTCTTGTCTTTATTGCCCAGGATTACCCTTGCTATTCTAGGTCTCTTCTTGTTCCAGATGAATTTTAGGATTGTTTACTTTAATTTTGAAGATACATATTTTGAACAATTTTGGAGTCATCTTTTTTGTCTAGATTCAAAAAACATTTATGTTTCTCTCAATCTATTTCATAAGAAAAGCACTGGAAATATACATTCTAACAAAGTCAAACGTGACAAAATTACGTTTGATAAGCAAATATTTTAAGGACTTCGAAACTTTTGCCTTGAGTTGTAAAGGTTGAAATAGATGTCAACAATTTTCCTACCAGAAGAGGTGCTAGCTTTTTTTTAAAGTGAGTTCAATTACTCCTGAAAGGTATTTGTACACCCGAAGTTTGGGTCACTTCATTTTGGCCATACAACTGGTTAAATTTCAGATGGAAATGTAATGGAGTCACAACAAATGTGATTTTCCTAACACTGGAGAGTTATGTAACAGAGAGAAAAAAACGACAGTCATCCTTTTGGCCTCCATGGTGAATAGTTTGCAGCCCTCCCCGGAGACTGAAATCTCTACTCCATAAATCTTTTCTACAAAAAGACACATTCTTGATGGGTGCCCTACGCAATCTTGCAGCATGCACTGCCTTGCCTTTGGATTACTGGTGATTCTTAATGCTGTGTCAAGTCCCTGCCAATAGCTGTAACACTGCCTGCTTAGGAAATGGCAGCAAGAAAGGGGTCGGCACACAATCAGGACAGATGTAACTCATTTTCCCAAATATGTTTGATCCCATTTGTCGAATTCCTGTATGTAAAATTCCCAAATACAAGGGACATTGGTTTGCAAGGAAGTGGAATGTGACTGAGCGGAGGCTGACAAGCTGTTTAAAGACCTTTGCCTGCCGTGTTTGTGTGTGGAAATCCTGAGCACAGCTCCTGCGAGACTGTTTCATTTCAGTATTTGCATATATATGTATTATAAAATACACAACATATATATATATACATATATATACACATGACTACCTGCATAGAGAGATCACACGTGAAGACTGTGAGGGGCTTTGTTTGGCCATGAGGGGCGCATCTGTTTGGGGTGATCTCCGTGTTCCGTGCCTGCCCAGCGCTTGGTGTGGAACCTGCAGAGCCGTGTGTCCAGTGGACAACGCAAAGCACCCTGGTTTTGTTGAATTTATGTGCCTTGTTGCTCCAAGCTTGAAGGCAAATTATCTTAAAATTTTGTGGGAGATCTAAACATTGAAGCATACTTTTTTTTTATACTGAGGACTGGACACGGGGCATTTCACTGAGCTCCACCCACGGGTCTTTTTAAATTTTTATTCTGAGACAGGGTCTCTCCAGGTCACTCAGCTGCCCAGGCTATACTCAGACTTGCAATTCACCTGCCTCAGCCTCCCAGCATGATGAAATTACAAATGTGCCCCACTACACTCATATTATTTTTGAATATTTTAAGCATCCTGCTTTTTTTCCCCTTAACTAAAAAGCTTAGGTAGTTTGATTAAGCACAAGTTCAGTGTAAATTAGATGGCAAATGCATCAGAATCTACATTGATTCTGATAAAAGTAACTAATATAAAATAATTGCTGTTTAAAATTCATGTACAGACAGAGGTCCATTAATTAAAGAAAATCAAACGTCTGTCATGTGCTTCAGTGTAATGATTTTCTCTCACTGACAGCCACCTCCTTCAGAAATACGGGTGATTCGGCCTAGAAGATGACCTGCTTTCTCATCACTGGTGATCACCAGGGAGCCGGGCCTCCATTAGGCTTCTCCCTTAGGCTGGATGGAAATGGCTTGCGATGGTTCCAGTGGCATCACTTAGATGTCCAGGAAGCCAGAGCAAGCAGAAAAGGCCTGAGGCCAGTGTGCATCACCAACACTACAGCCCTTCCTTCAAGGTTTCCCAGAGGGTCAGACTCCTGCTAGTCAACAGAGCTTCTAAACGAACAGCTTTTCATCTATTAACTCAGGGTACATTTTATTATTCCAAACAGTAGTTATTATATTCTTCAGGAGGTGGTCAACATGTCGGAACAAGGGTATAGGTAAGATAGGTTACAAGGTTTGTTGGTAAAGACTAGATGATAGTGACAAAAGCTCGTAATTTAACCAGCTATAATGTGTTGGTCCCCAAAGGGTAGTGTGGTCCTCAAGGCACCTGGTTTTACGAACTGTTTCAAGAGCTGCTAAAGCAATTCTTTAGATCACTGACTGGCCCGGGGGGATTTACTGTCAGGCCAAAAGCACTAAGCAGGGGTTCTCAATCTCCCTGTGATTCTCCAGCTCCATCATTCCAGTTACTGGTTCTGGACTACTGGCTGCCTATCTACAGTTCATTTCAGTCACAGGGAAATAGAAAGCATGATAGTTAGGGCAAGTACCGTACCCAGGTGGACAGGGGAGGTTCATCTACTCAACCCTCAAGAAGCAACATAAAGCTCAAAACACATAAGAAATATTACAGATTTTATTGACCTCATTCTATTTGATTTTGGCCCCTGCACCCAAATGTTACATCATTCTTTAAGATCATTCTTCAGGGGATCTTAAAAGTGTGTAGGAACACGGCAGGAACTGCACATGTGGATTTAGAGTCCAAAAGAAAAACCCCACCCAGCAGGAGGGCTGTCAATACCAATCTGATCTTGGATCGCTTGCCATGTCTCGGCCTGCTTTCTCCTAACGTCCGGAGGGGTGCCTGAGGCACAGGAGCTCCCAGCCCCCCTTGCTGCCCAGCTTCGTGGACCCCTGGACCCTCTGCTCCTAGCAGCAGGGCTGCTTCAGGGCACCCACAGGGGCGGACCCCTCCCTTGCCAGGCTTAGCCTGCGCTTGCTTTTGTATTTGTAAATTATTTAGTCAGAGTGGATGCGTGCCAAGCTCTTTTGTATTGATTTCTGCAGCAATATTGCTCTCTCTTACCGCGTCTCCAGCCCTTCATTTTTGAGCATTTATCACAAGTTGTAAGGCTCTTTCCAATGGGCTGCTCCTGAAGTCGCAGTTATTAATATTTCATAATCATAATTTGCTCATAAAGAACCGAAGGAGGTGTTCTCTACCTCGGTATTGCTTTAGTATCAGTAAGGTAATTCAGGGATTGAACAGAGTGTGACCGTTCTTTTCTGAAAGACGGCCAGGTTGGTGCATCAGGAGAGAGGCGATGGCTTTAGGGCAGGGCCTCAGCTGCTGCCTCTTTTAGCCTTTTACTCATTTGCACATTTTGATTTAAAAATGTTTGTTTAAAAAATAATTACCTTAGTTGTATAAGAAGCAAACTTGCACCCTAGGTGACTTTATGAATCTAACTTCTCACCTACACTTACTATCTCTCTCCAGACAACATTTATGTGCCACGGCCTGCTAACCAAATAGTTTCGAATGGTCTGTGATTCTGATTGTGGACCTATCTCTCCTATTCAGGGTTCATGCTTAGCAAGGAGTTCGCATTGGGAAAGTCCCAGAATTTCTATGAGCTTTCCTTCTTTCATTAAAGTTTTATCTTGGGCTGACTGCAGACTCACACACACTTGCTGGCAAAAATTCAGAGAAATCCTGTGGAGGCTTTATCCTTTTTACCCTGAAGTTTATGTCTCGCCAAAATCAGAGGCGCAGAAGGCTGTGCACGGAGGACGGCTCCATCTCCACCCCCCTCACGTCGCCACCCCGCCCCTGATGCCCAGCCCCAGCTCCTGAGACCACAAAGGCATCTCTGTCCTGCGGCTCTGG
This sequence comes from Dasyprocta punctata, assembly GCA_004363535.1. Taxonomy (NCBI): domain Eukaryota; kingdom Metazoa; phylum Chordata; class Mammalia; order Rodentia; family Dasyproctidae; genus Dasyprocta; species Dasyprocta punctata. Next base: position 1,749 of record RJWM01052612.1, on the reverse strand, counting down.
AAACACACACACAGTGGTTTCACCTCTGGGCTTGAGTTTGTCCCCGGGGGGAATTCTGTGGCGACTGCTCCATGTTACTAGGCCACCCAGTCTTCTACCTTCTCTCCTCAGAAGTCTACTTTATTATTAACATGGCCACTCCTGTTTTTCAGTTCATGTTTGCATTATGTATCTTCATCTTTTTAAGTTCAAACTACAGTGGATCCTCAAGTTACAATTGGACTCACATATAAACAACTTGGTTTTTGACTGGAGTTTTAGGTTTAACTTATGACCAAAGTCTGAGTTATGACTCAAATGCCAGCTGCATGTGCAGTTGTAAGCAAAGACTCACGATGCCAGAAGAGCATGTGCGATTGCACTTAACATCCCTGAGCCCAGATGCATGTTTGTGGACATGACTTCGGTCAGTGCTTTGTATCATTGCTATGATTGCTATCATCAAAATGGCCCCAAAACAGCTAGGAGAGAAGCTAAGGAAGGAAGGGAAGGGAAAGAAGGCAATCACTATTGAAAAGAATGATGTTAAAGAAAAGACAGACACAGACAACCTTAGACCAGTTCTTGGTTCTGAAAACGCCGAGACCTAGTGAGCCAGAAGCAGGTCCTAGTGGGCTACAGAGGAAGGACACCAGAGAGCCAGGTTCCTGATGTCCTTATGGAAGGGGACTCTCCTTCCAAACCAGGCCACCTTCTGTTTCATCCTCCCTCCCTGCAAGCCAAAGCTGTCACCTTCAATGGTGAGTACAGCAGGAAATTGTTGCTTCTGGTAGACTAGGCATATTTTATAACATTTTGCTGAATATACTAGGAAAATCGTTGGTGTCTCTGGTAGGTTATACACATTATACGACGCTTTATTATGAAAAGGTTAGTTAAGAGATGCTTTAGAAGATTGGAAATGCATTATGGGTATTTCCATTATTTCTTCTGGGAAAAGGACCCTTGACTTACAACCATCTTGAACTCTAGTGAACAAATGGAGTTTGTAAGTCAGGGGTCCACTGTGCCCAGATTTTATTTGAAATTAATTTTCTTAAACACCATAGAGATCTCTTTGAAAAGACATTCATGCTTCCAACCTGTTGTCTTGTTTATTGTTTCTTAATCACGTATAATTAAGATAATATTGACTTGTTAGTTTAAATTACTCCATTATCATTATTGGGTCTTTTTTGTTTGTTTGTTTACCTTTCCTCTTTCCTTTGCCTTCTAGCAGCCTCTGGGTTATCTGGATGTTTTCAGCCATTCATATTGATGTATTTGCAGCACCTCTGAGTGCACAACGTTGCAGTGTTTGGCTAGGGCTGACCCCGGCATTACACTGCAAAACACCGCAGTCTTCGGGTGCCAATTTACCACCGGGAATAAAGTGGACCAAGGCCAGTTCCAGCTAGCTCCACTTCTCTTCCCGAAGATTTAATACCAGCTTCTTACTTTTTTTTTTTAATTTTATTTAAGCGAAGAAAAACAAAACAAACAAAACTACAACAACAACAACAAAAAAACGACATATATAGTAAAAACAACAAGCAAAAGAGACAAGCAAACAACTAGCATAAATACACAACATTGCAGGTTTACAAAACCGGAAGATAGAAGCTTGAAAATGGTTGTAATTTGCGCATCGTTATCTTTAAAATGGTTTCTTACATTAACAGATATAGACATGCAAGATTGATCCAATCATATGAGTATTAATTGTTCCCTCTCAATAACGAATACATTGAGCAGTGTTCTTTTTAGTTA
>RJWM01052611.1:0-10062 GCA_004363535.1 Dasyprocta punctata | reverse complement strand
ACAGAGCAAGGCAGAGTTTCCACATCCTTTCTTCCACTGGTGCTGTGAAAGATGAAAATCAAAAAGGTAAAGTGCCACTTTCTTTATCTTATAGCTATCCAATACCCACAAAATATAGGAAAGAGGTTTAGTTTGGCTCACAGTTATAGTCATTATTCAATTGACTCCAAGGCAAAATGGCAAGGAGGAAGGGCTAGGGCGGAGGAAACTCCCTCATCACAGTGATGAAGAAAGCAGAGCAAGAGAGAAGGAGACACCCCTTCCTTCCAGGTCACCCTCCTGTGACCCGCCCCTCCTGACTAGGCCCCACCTCCCAACAGCAAGTCAGCTATAGCACCTCCATGGTCCAATTCTGTCACAAAAGCTCCTCCACTAGTGCACGAGTCCTTTAGTGGACATTCTTTCTTCTTTCTTTTTTTTTTTCTATTTAATTTTATTTTAAAGAGAACAAAACAAAACAGAGCAGAAGAAAGCAGATCAGGACAAGACAATGCAAGCCGCATGGGATTTCAAAACAAGACAACAGGAAATCAACAGTGGCCATAATGTCTTGTTTTCTTCAAAATAGTTGTCCATATCTTCACACACAATGAATTCAAACAAAACACAATAGTATAAAACAGATAAAAACAAAAGAATGAAAGAAGTACAGGCCTTCAAAACCCTACAATATGAAAATCAACAATGGCTACCGTAATGTCTCTTGTTCTCCTCAAAATAGCTGTCCACACTTTCACACTTATTGAAATCAGATAATACAGCACAAAATAAGAACAATCAAAGTGAAGGATATAAACATTACTGGACTCCACAACAAGATGATAGGAAATCATCTAAAGCTACCATAATGTCTCGTTTGCTTCAAAGTAGCTGTTCATGTTTATTACCATCACTCGTAATAAAATCAATTCTTGTAAACTTTTTAGGAGATGTTCTAGACTTGTGTAAGCCTACACATGTACATCTATCCTTTCTATATTAGAGGGAAAGACAAAACAAAACATCACAAATTACAAAAAAAAAAAAAACCCCAAGAAACCAAAGAGACTGATAAATAACAATAACAAAGAGTCCAAAACACTAAGAATACAGGATTGCAAAACAAGGTGGTAGGAACATAACTAAGGTTGTTATTTTGCATAGTTGTGTTCAAAAGAGTTATTCAGATTACCAGATACAGACTTGCAAAATTCATCTAATCCTATGAATGTTCATAGGATTAGATGTTTTGTCCCAAGAACTAATAGAATAGTAGCACAATCCTCTTAGCTACCTTAAGTGTATATACCCAAATTTATATCTTTTCCCTTTTCTCTTCCTTTTCTCCTTTTCCCTATCTGTATTGTTGATAAGAACTACAAGAGATACAAACTATAAACATGATATCATTATTAATGTTCACTTTGATCCCTTGGTTAATGAAATAGTTACCAGATTCCTTCTCTTTAAAATTACTCTTTTCCCTCCTTTATATTTTCAGTGCTTTGAAAGGAAATCACTGTGTAGAGCTCACATTTAAGGATTCAGACATTATGATCCCTAAAGGATGGGAGTAAACTGAAATTACTTGGAAATCTTCTATATAGGTTTGTCTACTCTGCCTTGATTATTTATTCATTAAATCATTAATGTGTATAATTATGGACTCATGGTTATTTTATAAGTGGGGCTATGATTTAATATCATTTTTTTTCTTTTTCTTTTTTTTCTCAAATTTTTCAAATTGGCTGTTAACTCTTTAATTGGCTCCTATATCCTTTGACATACCTCATCACTGTAAGGTGTTTGTTAGTTACTTTGTTTGCTTGAGTTCTTTTTACATTTTTTAAACAAAGAATGCAATTTAGTAAGAACTTAATGGACAGAAATGATAGAAGCCTGTCTTGGCCAGCAGCAACACAGGGTTCTTAGATTCAGAGAGAAGAAGGGACTTGTATGCTATGCTAGACAAAGGTATGTTTGTGGACTTTGTCAAGAACTATTATAGTTCTTCACATTTTGACATTTAAAAATATTTCAGAGCTGGGCGTGGTGCTGCATGCCTGTATCCTAGCATTAGGTAGGCTGAGGCAGAAGGATCATTGTGAGTTTGAGGCCAGCCTTGGCTACATAGGGAATTCAAGGTCAGTCTTTCTTGAAAAAATAACAATATTTCAGGACAGTCTGTACTTTTGATCCTAGACTTAGCATTTCTCCACTAAGCTCCAGCTCCTTTTTTTTTTTTTTTTTTTTTTTGCGGCACCGGGCATTGAACTCACAACCTCGTGCCTTTTTATGGAGGATGGAAACCAAGCTCTGAGAGGTAAGTTCAGTGTGCTTGTACTGAGGTGTCACTGCTTCTAGGCTTTCTCAATTTAAAGAGCAGAGAAATATATGAGGTATTTAATTCATGTCTATATATATCTATATTTATATATGTAATACTCTCTCAGACCATTTGTCTTGAAAAATAACTTTTGAGATGGGTGTTTAATTTATTCATTTTCAAACTTTTGAAAAAAATATCTCTATTGAGGGCCGTGAAATTTTCTCTAGGCATGGCATTAACATTCATGCAAATTTTAATGTGAATGTTCATATATTGTACAATTCAAAACATTTTATGATTATTTAATTGATTTATTCTTAAAACCAAGGAGTATTTTGTCCATTTAAAAATTTTCAGATTTCTACAGATGTTATAGCTACATATTTTATAATTGCTTTATAACTTAACTGTATTATAATCAGAGAACAAACTCAATTATTGCAGTCTTTTGAAATTCAGGGATATTTTCTCTCTTTTTTTAACTTAAGAGAAAAAAGACACATAAAAGAAAGACAAAAAGCAAAAGAGATAAACAAATGATAACAGCAAATCCACAACAGTAACATTACAGGTTTACAAAACAAGATGATAGGAAATTGACAATGGTTGCAACATTGCGTATCGTTACCTTCAACATGGTTGTTTACATTAACAGATATAGACATGTGAAATTCATCTAATCATATGAGTATTAACCGTTTTTCTCAATAACTAATACATTCAGCAGTATGATCATTTTAGTTATCTTACATATACATATACACAGATTTATGTCATTATCCTTTTCCCTTCCTTCTTTTCTCCTTTTCCCTTTCCCAATTACTTTTGCTCTTTGAGCAGTTTACTACCCTTACACAGTATTTATTGTAGATTTTGGATCATATACACTTTTTCAGTTTCTTATATAAGGGAGACAATACAGTATTTACACATGTGGATTTGATTTATCTCTCTTATGAGTATCGTCTCAAGTCATGTTCATTTACTTATAAAAGTCTCAATGCAATCTTTCTTGATAGCTGAGTAGTACACCATTGTATAAAAATATCACATCTTTTTTATCCATTCCTTGATTGATGGGCACTTGGATTATTTCCAAGATTTGACTAATACAAATTGGGTTGCTATAAACACGGGTTCACAAATATCACTGTGGTATCATGTTTTCAGTTCTTCTGGGAAAATGCCCAGAAGCGGAATAGCTGGGTCAAATGGGATCTCTAATCCTAGCTTCTTGAGGAATCTCCACACTGATTTCCACGGTGGTTGCACCAGTCTACACTCCCACCAACAGTGGAGAAGAGTTCCTTTTTCCCCGCAGCCCCTCCAGCATTTGTTATTGGTTGATTTTTTAATCTTGGCCATTCTTTCTGGAGTGAGATGGAATCTCAGTGTTGTTTTAATTTGCATTTCCTGAATGACCATTGATGTTGAACATTTTTTCATATATTTCTTTGTCATTTGTATTTCTTTCTCTAAGAAGTGTGTATTCATCTCAGATGCCAATTTTTGGATGGGTCCTTGAATTTTAGGGGCCCGATTTCTTTTAATTCTTTATACATTTTAGATAGAAGTCCTTTGCCTGATGGACAATTGACTAAGATGTTTTCCCAGTTCATGGTTCTTCTTTTCACTATGTTGGAGATTTCCTTTGACATGCAAAAACTTTTTAGTAAGATGAGATCCCAGTTGTTGATTCTGGGAAGTGTTTCCTGAGCAGTTTGATTTTTGTTCATGAACTCTCTGCCTACTCCTATGTCATGAAGATTTTTTCCTACTTTGTCTTTCAGCAAATTTAGTGTCTCTGTTTTAATATTCAGATCTTTGATCCATTTTGACTTCATTTTAGTGCATGGTGATAGACATGGGTCTAGCTTTAGTTTACGACATATAGATAGCCAGTTTTTCCAGCAAAGTTTGTTAAAGAGGCTATCTTTCTTCCAATGTACATGTTTGGTCCCTTTGTCAAAGATGAGGTGGCTAAGTGTGTTTGTGGTTGTGGCTGCATCTTCTAATCTATTCCATTGATCTTCGGGTCTGTTTTGATTCCAGTACCATGCTGATTTTATCATAGTAGATTTGTAGTATAGTTTCAAGTCAGGGGTTGTGATGCCTCCTGCCTTCCCTTTGTTGCCCAGAATTGCCTTTGCTGTTCTAAGTCTCTTCTGGTTCCAGATAAATTTCAGGAATGCTTTCTCTAGCTTTGTGAGGTAGGCAAGTGGTATTGTGATTGGGATTGCATTAAACCTGTACAATAATTTTGGGAGAATGCCCATTTTCATGATGTTTATTCTTCCTATCCATGAACAGGGAATATCTTTCCATTTTCTGAAATCCTCTTTGATTTCCTTTTTCAGAATAATGTAATTTTCACTGTCTATATCTTTTACTTCCTTTGTTAGATTTATTCTTAAGTATTTAATTTTTTTGGATGTTATAGAGAAAGGTGTGGTTTCCCTTATTTCTCTATCAGTGAGTTTGTTGTTTGTGTACAAGAATGCTATTGATTTTTGAGTGTTGACCTTGTATTCAGCAACATTACTGAATCTGGTTATTACATCTAGAATTTTTCTAATGGATTTTTGGGGGTCGTCTGTGTACAATATCATATCATCTGCAAACAATGATAATTTCACTTCTTCCTTTCCTATCCTTTTTCCCTTTAATTCTTTCTCTTGTCTAGTTGCTCTGGCTAATATTTCCAGAACTATACTGAATAGGAGTGGTGATAATGCCCATCCTTGTCTTGTTCCCGATTTTAGTTGAAAGTTTTCAGTTTTTCTCTGTTTAGTAAGATGTTGGCTGTTGGTTTATGATATATGGCTTTTATCAGGTTGAGGAAAACACCATCAATTCCAATTTTCTGTAGGGTTTTTTATCATGAATGAGTGTTGGATTTTGTCAGAAGCTTCTTTGTGCATCTATTGAGATGATCATGTGGTTCTTGTCCTTGGCCCTGTTGATATGATGTATTACACTTACTGATTTTGTTGAGCCATCCCTGTACTCCTGGGATGAATACCACTTGATCATGGTATATAGTCTTGCTGATAACTTGCTATACTTTACTTGCCAGTATTTTATTGAGGAATTTTGCATCTGTGTTCATTAAGAAGATTGGCCTGTAATTTTGTGTTTAGGTTGGGTCTTTCTCTGGTTTTGGTATTAGGGTAATACTTGTTTCCAGGAATGAGTTACGGAGACTTGCCTCCTTTTCAGTTTCATTGAAGAGTTTGAGGAGTGTTGGCATTAAGTCTTCCCTAAATTTCTTATAGAATTCAGCAGTGAATTCATCAGGACCTGGGCTTTTCTTTGTTGGTAAGATTCTAATTACATTTTCAATTTCATTAGCTGAAATTGGGTTATTCAGCAGCTTTACAACTTTTTGATTCACCTTTGGTAATTTATAGGTTTCTAGGAGTCTGTCCATTTCTTCTGGGTTATTGATCCTATGGAAATAAAAGCTTTCAAAGTAGGTGTTGATGTTCTTCTGTGTTTCCACAGGGCCTGTAGTGATTTCACCCTTTTCATTTCTTATTGCATGGATCTGAGTTTTTTCTTTCCTCTTTTTGATCAGGTTGGCTAGGGGTTTATCGATTTTATTTATCCTTTCAAAGAACCAACTCTTCGATTCATTAATTCTCTGTATTGTTTTCTTAGTCTCAATTGCATTAATTTCTGCTCTGATTTGATAATTTCCTCCCTTCTTTGGACTTTGGACTTGACTTGGTCTTCTTTTTCTAGAAGTTTGAGATGCATCATTAGGTTGTTTATGTGTGTTCTTTCCATTTTTCTGATATGAGAGCTTAGTGCTATAAACTTCCCTCTGAGGACTGCTCTCATTGTGTCCCACAGGTTCTGGTAATTTGTATTTGCATTTTCATTCAACTGTAGATATTGTTTAATTTCTTCTTTAACTTCTTCTGTGACCCATTGGTTGTTTAGGAGAGTATTTTTTAATTTTCATGTGTTTATGGGGTTCTTCTGGGTTCTTTTGTCATTCATTTCCAATGTTATTGTGCTATAGTCAGATAATATGCGTGGAATTATTTCAGTTCCTTTGCATTTATTTTAGCATGTTCAGTGGACCAGTATATGATCTAGTTTAGAGAATGACCCATGTGCAGCTGAGAAGAATGTGTGTTCTGATGTTGATGTGTGGAGCACTCAGTACACATCTACTAGGTCCATTTGTTCACAAGTTTGATTCAGTTTTGCTATTTCTTTGCTGATTTTTTATTTGGTCGATCTGTCTTTCTGTGACAGTGTGGTGTTATGGTCCCCCATTATAACTGTATTATTGTTTATTTGGTTTTTCATGTCTATTAAGAATTGTGCTACATAGTTGGGTGCTCCCTTATTTGATGCATATATATTTATGATTGTAATCTCTTCCTCTTGAAGTTTTCCCCTAACAAGTATGTAGTGACCTTCTTTATCTCTTTTGATCATTCTCGGTTTGAAGTTTACATTGTCTGCAAACATGATAGCTACCCCGGCTTTTTTCTGGGTTCCTGTTGCATGGAGTATTGTTTTCCAGCCTTTGATTTTTAGTCTGTGAATTTCCTTTTGCGTGAGATGTGTTTCTTGTACACAGCATATTGCTGGATTTTGTTTCTTAACCCACTCTGCTAGTCTGTTTCTTTTTATTGCTGTGTTGAGACCATTTACATTGATTGATACAACTGATATATACTGGCTCATCCCTGTCATGATATCTTTCTGTTGTTGGTTTTCTACATTTTCTGTTTAATTGTTTGCCCTACTTAGTGGTTTCCTCTTGTTGTTGTTGTTAAGAATGTAGCTATTTTGTCTGTTTCTAGAGTGTCTTTCAGTACTCTTTGTAGTGTTGGTTTGGTGGCCATAAATTTCTTCAGTTCTTCTTTGTCATGAAAGTATCTCATTTCTCCATCAATTTTTAAGGATAGTTTTGCAGGATATATCAATCTGGGTTGAAAGTTGTTTTCCTTCAGGATTTAAAATACCTCACTCCAAGCTCTTCTTGACTTAAAGGTTTGTGTTGAGAAGTGTGCCATGATTCTGATAGGCTTTCCTTTATAAGTGATCTGTTTCTTTTCTCTGACAGCTTTTAGTATTTTGTTCTTGTGCTGTATTTCTGATACCCTAATTATTACATGTCTAGGTGAAGATTTATTTTGGTTATGGTTAACTGGGGTTCTGTATGCCTCACTTACTTGTATATCAGATTCTCTTCCCATGTTTGGAAAGTTTTCTGTTATTATTTCTGCAAAGAGTCTTTGCAGGTTATTAGTATTGACCCTTGCTTTTTCATTGACACTTATTAGTCTTGTTACTTCTCTTGGTGTCATTTTGCAGCTGTTGAATTGTTGTTTCCTGGTTCCATGTTATTTTTAAGAGGTCTTTTGTTTTATGGTCATAAGCTCCCATGATGTCTTCAAGGTATGAGATTCTATCTTCAGCTTCATTCAAGTGGTTTTGCCAACTTACCATGGAATTTTTCATTTCCTGAATTTCCCTTTGTGGCTGTTCCATGCATCGTTTTTGTGTCTTCCTTTGTTCCTTCAAAGTTTCCATCATTTTCTTATGTTTTTCTTTTTTTTAATCTTGATCTTCTTTAGATACACACAGCATTTCTTTCATAATGATTCTCATTTCATTTATTAGCTGAGAGATTATTTCTGATTTGAGTTCCTCTGTAGTTTCATGGAGTTTTTTCTCGATTTGCTATCATTTCAGAAAGTTCAGTTGTGTGACTCCCAGTGTCTTCCATTTCAGTGTCTCTTGGGTTTATACTCAGTGGGCTGGGGGACTGAGACTGCCTCTTGCTCTTTCATTTTGTCATTTTCTTCTGGGACCTGTATTGTCATTTTCTTCTGGGACCTGTGTGGCTGGACAGGCAGTCTTCTGATGGATTGCACTGGAACACTGTGCTGGGTAAAGCTTCAGTCCTCCAATATCCCTGTGGCTAGCTGGGGCACACACCCAGATTATGGTGCTGGACCCTTGTGTTCTGTGGTCTGTGAGGCTGGCTGTGTGTTCCTCTGATGTACTTTGTTGGGTTGCTCTGGGATCCTGGGTTGGACAAAGTTTGTATCCTCCCTGTAGCTAGCAGGGTCACACCCCTGGAGTTTGTTGCCAGGGCCTACAACCTGGCTGTGTAGAATTCAGAACCTCTGCAAGCCAGGTGACCAGCAGAGACACACCCCTGGGGTGTGTCATGGACCTTCAGCCTGGCGAGGTGGTGTTCAGAATCTCCAGGTCCCAGGCAGCTAGGCAGAGCGCACCCCAGAGTGTGGCACCAGTAGGACCTTAAGTCTGTCTGCAAGGATTTCAGAGCCTCTGGAGTGCATGTGAGCCTGGGCGTGTCCCAGGCGTATAGTGCCGGGGCCTTGCTCCTGGTTGGGTGGGGTTCACAACTTCTAGGACTTGCAGTGTGGCCACACACCTGCACAATGGAGCTTGCATCTTATGCTCTAATGGGCAGAGCTCAAGTTGTCCAAGGCCCTGCAGCTATGCTGGCCATTCCTTGATGAGCAGCTGTCGGGCTCTTGGCTGGGCTGGACTCAGTACCCCTGTTTCCTGTGAGGCTGGCCAGGTGTTCCCCTGATGGACTGCACTGGGACACTGGTCTAGGCAGAGCTCGATCCTCTGTGCAGCTAGTGAGGGCTCACTCCCAGAATGTGTGGTTGGACCCTCTGCCTTACTGGGTGGGGTTTGGAATCTCTGAGACACAGATGGCCAGGCGGAGTGCACCCTGGAGTGTGGCAACACCAGGGCCGTGCATCTGGCTGCAAGGAGTTCAGAGCCTCTGAGGGATATTTTCTCAGTGGCAGAGCATCTCATCAATTTTTTCTAATGCTTCATTTGCATTTAAAAAGAGTACATATTCTGTGGTTGTTTGATGCAGTATTCTACATGCTCCCATTAATCTTGTTTTCTAAAGTTGCTACTGCTTCCTTGCTGCGCACGGGACCCAGCCTACCGGGTCCCGCGATCCTGCACGCCGCAAGAATCAGCACGAACCTCTGGGGAATGCCGGCCAGCTGCGCAGGACACAGAGGTATGCAGCCCAGCCCAAATCAGCCCAGGACCCCAGAGCTGCTCACCGGGAACTGAGCAACATAGCTACAGGGACCTGGAGACCTTGCCCCCCCCCACCAGAGTGCAGAGCGCACTCCAGCTGCATTCTTCAGTGGAGCAACTCGAGCGTGTGCCATCCCACAGCTCGGGTGCAGACCCAGCTGCCCAGCAGGGTTGCTCCCGGCACTGTAGGCCTGGGACCTGCCTGGGCCTGCCCCGCAGGCATAGCTGTTGGGCTGAACTTGCTTTGCCGACAGAACCAGGGTCAGGTCGGTGTCACTCATGCTGCCCCGCCTAGCTCGCTGGGAACCGGAGGCCTAGGCCCCCACCCAGTGAAGGAGGAGGCTCCACCCGCATGCCCCGGGAGGCTGTCCTTCCTTGCTGTGCACGGGACCCAGCCTACCAGGTCCCGCGATCCTGCACGCCGCAAGAATCAGCGCGAACCTCAGGGGAACGCCGGCCAGCCTCGCAGGACAAAGAGCTACATAGATTTCAGAAGAAAATGACAAAATGAAAGACCAAGAGGCAGTCTCAGTCCCCCAGCCCACAAAGAACAAACCCAAGAGATACTGAAATGGAAGACAGTGGGAGTCACACAAATGGACTTTCTGAAATGATAGAAAATGCAATAAAGAAACAGCTTGAAGAAGCTATAGAGAAATTCAAATCAGAAATATTCTCTCAGCTAAAAA
>RJWM01052610.1:0-10057 GCA_004363535.1 Dasyprocta punctata | reverse complement strand
TTCTAATCTATTGCATTGATCTTCAGGTCTGTTTTGATTCCAGTACCATGCTGATTTTATCACAGTAGCTTTGTAGTATAGTTTCAAGTAGGGAATTGTGATGCCTCCTGCCTTCCCTTTGTTGCCCAGAATTGCCTTTGCTATTCTAGGTCTTTTCTGGTTCCAGATGAATTTCAGGAATGCTTTCTCTAGCTCTGTGAGGTAGGCAAGTGGTACTTTGATTGGGATTGCATTCAATCTGTATAATAATTTTGGGAGAATGGCCATTTTCATGATGTTTGTTCTTCCTATCCATGAACAGGGAATATCTTTCCATTTTCTGAAATCTTCTTCGATTTCCTTCTTTAGAGTAATGTAATTTTCACTGTATAGATCTTTTACTTCCTTTGTTAGATTGATTCCTAAGTATTTCATTTTTTTGGATATTACAGTGAAGGGTGTGGTTTCCCTTATTTCTCTCTCAGTGACTTTGTTGTTTGTGTACAGGAATGCTATTGATTTTTGAGTGTTCACTTTGTATCCAGCTACATTACTGAATTTGGTTATTACTTCTAGAAGTTTTCTAATGGATTTTTGGGGGTCTTCTATGTAGAGTATCATATCGTCTGCAAATAATGTTAATTTCACTTCTTCCTTTCCTATCCTTATTCCCTTTCTTTCTCTTGTCTAATTGCTCTGGCTAATATTTCCAAAACTGTATTGAATAGGAGTGGTGATAATGGACATCCTTGTCTTGTTCCTGATTTTAGGTTGAAAGTTTTCAGTTTTTTTCCATTTAGTAAGATGTTGACTGTTGGTTTATGATATATGGCTTTTATCAGGTTGAGGTAGAGACCATCTATTCTGATTTTCTGTAGGGTTTTTATCATGAATGGGTGTTGGATTTTGTCAAAAGCTTTTTCTGCATCTATTGAGATGATCATGTGGTTCTTGTCCTTGGCCCTGTTGATATGGTGTATTACATGTATTGATTTCCATATGTTGAACCATCCCTGCATTCCTGGGATGAATCCCACTTGATCGTGGTGTATAATATTTCTGATAACTTGCTGTATTCTATTTGCCAGTATTTTATTGAGGATTTTTGCGTCTATGTTCATGAGGGAGATTGGCCTGTAATTTTCTTTTTTGGTTGGTCTTTCTCTGGTTTTGGTATTAGGGTAATACTTGTTTCCAGGAATGAGTTAGGGAGACTTGCTTCCCTTTCAATTTCATTGAAGAGTTTGAGGAGTGTTGGCATTAAGTCTTCCCTAAATTTCTTATAGAATTCAGCAGTGACTCTATCAGGGCCCTGGCTTTTCTTTGTTGGTAGAGTCTTAATTACATTTTCAATTTCATTAGCTGAAATTGGGTTATTCAGCAGCTTTACATCTTCTTGATTCAGCTTTGGTAATTCATAGGTTTCTAGGAATCTGTCCATTTCTTCCCTTGATTGGTTTTTTGATGAGAATGTCCATTGCTTCTGAGAGAGACAAATAATGTTCTTACACCAATCCTAAATACTCTTATTAATTCAGTCTGAGAGAACATTACCCAAATAGAAAAAATATTTTAAAAAATTAAAAAATTAATTCCAGAAAACTGGAACAAGATAGTACCACAATGTACTACCCATAGAACTGCCAGCCACTTTACCAAAAATAGAAAGAAAAAAAGTCTAGAGATGTAGCAATGTCAAAAATTCTAGAAAGCACTAAAGTCTGAACCAGCCAGTGACACCAAATCCAAGCTTTTTCAGTAGCAGGTTGGCTCTTTGATCTCTGTGCTATTCTTCAACCAAATAGCAAGGGAAGATGTGACACATGTGTGCCTGAACCAGGTCACGGGCTTCAGTTGGAGCACACCGGACATGTGAGGATGACGGGACGCACCGATTCCCTTGCAGATGCTATGGAAACAGTCAAAGTGACAGCCGGTGTGGAGACGAAGAAGCTAATTTCAAAGTTTCACCCAAGGGGAAAGCTTTGACTCTGCAAGGTCGAGAAGCAGTATTCCATTTAGATGAGACCCTGGTGAAATTCGCTGTGACTCTCAGAATCGCATTTCAGGAACTAGAAGTCTCCTGCAGGGAAACTATAAAATTATGAATATCTGCTAAAATAAGGCCTAAGAGAAATAGGAAGGGCACTTGGATCATTCAACGAGTGGATGTAAAATTGAAAACTTCTGGAGGATAGATGAAAGGGCTTGTGCTCTCTCGGATCGCTCCAATGACCTAACTCCGGGGCTGCGCAGGCAGGATGCCGAGGAGGGAGAACAGCGAGAGAGCCTTACCTTGCCTGTAGGAGGATTATACAATGGAAAACTCTCTGCGACCACACTGTTGCTGGTATCTAGGGCTGAAACCTGTATCGCCTCCAACCTCTGACAGCGCACTCAGTTAAGAACGATTTCATGAGGACCAAAAGACTCATTCTTAAAATTTTAAATGGCCAGATCAATGACCCACCTGCCCTGTTCGCCACTGCGTTAGACACTGTGAAGTATGTTAGAGAAAGACAACTGTACCGGGGAACGTGATTCTAAGCTGGGGCCAAAATAGGACTCTTGGCTCCTTTCTTTAGAGATTTCCCAGGCCCTAGGGTACACCCTTGAGGCAGGAGTATGGGGTGGCTTTTAGTGTTCATTGTGTTTCTCAGGGGACCAAAAAAGTAAGGAGCGCCATTACTTCTCTTCCATCAAGGAGTGGAGAATTTGGCTAAGGCAGAGCTCAGTGACCTTCGTGTGAAACGCGGCCGAATGAATCAAGCTCGTCCCCCTTTCTCACTTACGCCCGGTGGGGATGTAGGTGCACATACTTTCCTGCATGGGCCAAGTTGGAATGAGGAGTGGGAGGAATATTTTTCCTCATTGTGAAGCAGGCAAGCATGGCTTTAATTTAGATCAAGGAGATTCAAGTTAGAGCTAGGAAACTCTTTTCTCCTAAGAATTATTCACGATGAAAACAGTTCTCACTGAAACGCTCAAGATGCGGCTGGTGAGCAGATGCCTAATTAAAGTTGGGTTTCCAAGTTGTTCATGCATGTGCAGAATAAAAAGGTGGGTATCCAATAGAAAAATAGGAAATTCTGAACACACACACACAGAAGTCACAGAAAAACACAGTACTGTAATCCTCTGAGGTTGATAATAATACATTCCCACAATCAGTCATAAATGATTTGTTTTCAAACCAAATTAACGAGACTGAGTTGAAATTCACATTTATATAAGAAATAAGAAAGGCCTGGGAAGATTAAACCTCTTTATGGCACTGACAGAGTATTCTATTTGATTTTAGGGCTCAAGTGAAGAATGAAGTTTCATTCTTCTTTGTCCAAGTGTTCAGATGTGAACCAAAATCTATCTGTAAAGTTACTCAACTCAAAACATGGATAATCTTCTCCTATATCTCCCTGTGGGCCTTAAGTCCCCATTTTTCAGCTATCCATTTCTTTTTCTCAGGTGAAAACTTTTCAAACCTCACCTGCTAGAGGAAGTTGCTTTTCCTTTTGTCACATGATCTAAATAATCTGTGGCTGGAGGTAATTGTTTGTCCAATCCCCCAGGTGCCTAATCTTGTAGGACACACAACTGCACTCCCTGAGTCTTTATTGTGAGGAAGATTCTTTTGTGAGTCACGATACAGCTGATGTCACTTGAGAACGTCTGATGAGACTAATAGGGTGAGCTGGAAACCAATTACTCTGAGTGAAGGAGGAAGTAGAAGATGAATTGCAGAGAGCTCACCGGGCTGTAATCTGTTGTGTTGATTCGTTAGGGACCCTAAGATTGCCACTTCACCCCATTTCAGAAGATGCCATGAAAAAAAAAATCAAAGAAATGTATAGTTTAGTAAATTTTAATGTTATCACATTGACTTCCAAATAAGATAAAAATGATGGGCAGTGTAGCTAAAGTCTCAACAATATTTTAGAAAATGTACAGTTTGTGGCCTTGTGCTAGAGAAATATTATTCATGTAGGCCTGTGGGTAAATGATGAAATTGTTATGGCTCATTTGTCTCTCTATTGATTGGGAAAATAGAATGTGTTCCCGAGGAAATTTATAAACAAAGGCAATTTCTTGATTTGGATTCTCAGTGAGTAGTGGAGTGTTCATACAACCTTTATCATTTAGGATCATGCACCGGAGACATATACTTTTACACCACAGGAAATAATGGACCCAGAAAATTGTATTTTCTTAGAAAACATCTCCAATAGCATGAGCAACACACATTTTGTGATTGCCATCTGCTAATATGTACTCACACGACTTTTCCCTCTGAGAATCGTTCCTGCCTTTTCCTTGTGAGCTGTATCATGTGAGCCCAGGCAGAAGTTCTGCCTAGGTATTCTATTAGCATTTACTGTAACCAGTGTGTAGAAAATACAAAAGACTAAAGGCATTGCTTTTAAAGCCCTTTCCACAATTGAATTTCCTGTGGAGAAGCAATATCCCAGGAGCATAATAGATTTCTCCCCCTTCTTCCATTTACACAGATACTTTCACAGTGAACTAACCAATTGGTTGCAATTCTAATCTATATTTCTGATTTGTTTACATGCATCATGCAGGCTGGCAATCTTTTGAATTCAAATATGACTTAAAGTAAAAGAAAATAAACTGCAAGTAAATGACACAGAATTGCTAACAGTAGGAACCTTGTTTACATTCCACATTCTGAAAATATTTTCTTCAGCTGGCTAGGAAAACCACATGGTTGAGACAAACTGGGTGATGATTTGGTTTATTGCCTGGCTGGGGCCAGGATGGAAAGAGAGATGGCATGTGGTACGGCTGTCTGTCACCTCAATCCCAGAGAAAGAACACATTTTCAGCACACATGTGATCTGCGATTTAGCAGCAGAGCTCCAATAATCCCAGCCAGAGCATCACGTGCTCCTGGCCCGGAGCCAGAGCAATCTGCCAGGCTTTCCGAGTCCTCAGATGATAACCGCCTCTTCCTTTCTCTGCTCAGCAGCGATGCTCCTGGTTTCATATGACTTTTTTCAGTGCCTATTTGTTCTTCAAATCTTTTGTTCCCTCCTACTTTCTGGGGTTTTCCTCTAAGATGTTCATATTGCTCCCCTCCCACCGACATTGGAAGGTCAGTTGAGAGGCCTCTGCACACTTCTGTCCCTGCTGCTGCTCCTGAATGGCTCTTCCAGCGCAGTTAACTGATACCGGACAATAGCTCAGAGTAGTCGCTAGCGGGGCGAGGCGCTCCCAGGGGCCACGAAAGATTTCAGTTGGTCTCTGTCTTCCAGAGATGGGAGCATCTCAGTAGACAGACCCACACTGGGAGGTAGTGGGCAGTTGCTTGCTATAAGAACTGGTGTAAGCAGAGGCACAGGTAGGATGCGGTTTGGAAGAAAAGAATTGAGTTTTAAGCTGAATGTGGTGGTGCATACCTGTAATCCAAGCACTCTAGGAGGCTGAGGCAGGAGGATTGCAAGGTTGAATTCAGCCTGAGCAATTTAGCAAGACCTTGCATCAAAATAAAAATATTACAAGGGCTGGGGATGTACCACAAAACAAATAAAAAGAATTGGGTTTTAAGGAGACTTTTCTAATAGCAGATACTTTCTTCAGGTGCAACTCAGAAAGTTAGTTTGAGGTTGAGTGTCCCTGGGGTTAGGGGCAGCCACAATAGGCAGTCCTTCTCCCTCATCCCTCGGCCCACGCAGTCCTTGGTCGGAACCCTATGACAGGGTTTGCCAGAACCACCCTGCTATGCTTCTCTTGGGTCACACTCAGAGGGATCCCGCCGGCCCAGGGACTGGCGTGCAGAGCCTCCAGTGCCTGGCTTCCTGCTCTGTGCTCCTCTATCTCTAGCTCCACGCACCTGTCCTCCACCCAGCCTCGGCCTCTGCTTCCCACCGCCCAGGCCATGGAGAGGGTGTCTCGCTCCACAGAGAGCAGCAAACCAAACCCCAGGATGAGGGAGAAGATAACTAAGGGAATTCCGAGGAAGTTTACTGGCGAGCAAGGTTATAAACACCTAGAGAAAAAGCCATCCCACAACCCCATGCAACAGATTGACTCACGAAACACAAGAGTGATGTAGTGAATATTTCCTTAGTTTTCAATAAAAGAGGATATTTGGAATAAACACACACATGCACTCACATGAACTGCAATAAAGTTTAAATCAAAAGCAATAAAATGCAGACCCAATGCCATAGAAAATGAACTATGTACAGATGACTTGCTTAATGAAATGATTTAAAGCTTGAAGGATTTTGTTTTACAGTTTCATTGTAAGTTTAATTTACTTACAATTGCCAATTTTAGGTATACAACTTGATGAGTCAGTGTGCAAAGTTGTGTGTCATCACAGCTATGACAAATTTTGCACTTTTTCTTTTCTATTTATTTAGTACTAAGGATTGGACCCAGGACCTTCTCACTAAGCTACATCTCCAGCCGATTTTAAATTTTTTTTTTTTTTTAAGTTTTGAGACACAGCCTCACTAAGTTATTAAGTTGTCCAGGCTGGGTGTCAACTTATGAATGGCCTGCCTCAGCTTCCCAGAGTGCTGAGGTTACAGGTATCTGCCACCCCGCCTGACTGCTTCAGAACGTTTTTGTCACCTTCAAGAGTTTACCATGTGCCTCTGGGTAATCGCTGCCCACTCCCATTCCACCCTCAGACCCAGGAAACCACTGATCTGCCTTCTGGCACTATCGTTTTGCTTTCATAGACGTGTTTATCAATTGAACCATACCGTAGATCTGCTCTTGTGTTTGTCTTCTTTCATTTAGCCTGGTGTGTTTAAGTTACATTTGAGTTGAGCATTTAGGATGAGATCAGGCACATTCGGGGTGGCGTGGTTGTAGGCAAGTTGTGTGTTCCTCCATTAGCTCATTTATCTTGTTGCTGGGTCCCTTGCATGGACATACCACAGTCTGCTTATCCTTAGATAAACAAATATCTGGGCTGTAGCCACTGGGGCATTATTATAAACAATGCTTCCACAAGCATTCACATGAAAGTCTTTGGGCATACACTTCAGTTCAAGTAGGTACTAGGGGTGAAAACATCAGTATGTTGGTACATACATACCACAAATGTGTGTTTAATTTTTAAGAAATTGCCAATCTGTTTTCTGGGGGTGGGTAGCATTTTATAGTCTCACAAGTGCACTGGCTGCCCTGTCCTTTTGTCTTATCAGTCATTTCAATGTTAGCATTCGCGTGGACACGTAGTAGTAGCTCGTTATGAGTTTCACTTGTATGTCTTTAATGATCAATGATACTGAACATCTTTCAGTGTGGGGGTCGCCACTGTTTTTTCTTCTTTTGTAAATGTCCAGCCAAAACCCTTTTGTTCATTTTTCTAATTGGATTGCTTGTCTAGTTGCTGAGTTTTAAGAGTTCTAAAAAATATTCTGGGTACAAATCCTGTATCAGATGCCTGATATTTGAAAATATGTAATACCGTACATGTCATATATATAATGTATGTATGTATTTATTTATTTACTCCAATCTGTGATTTGCCTCTTCATTTTTAATGGTGATTCTCAAGGAGTAAATGCTATTAATTTCCATAGAATTTAATTTATGTGTTCTTTTGTGACTTGGTTTTTTATATCCAATATAAGAATTCTGTGCTTAAGTTAAAGCCATAAGGATATTTTCCTTCTGTTTTCTTCTGATGACAGTAGTTTGAATAAAGTGGAAGATATGAAACATAAATTACGGAGAGTTGCCAATCTATAAACTGTTGTTATGAAAAAAGGAAATGGAACAAATAATCTAGAAACAACAAATGACAGAAGAGGGGAAGATCTTCTATAACTCCAATGGTATTTAAGGTTTTAAATTTTAAAACTAAGAAACAAAAGCCTATCATGAGTAATTATAGGCAAGACAGAGGCAGGGAGTTGACAGGAAAATCTACCATGCGTATTCCAAAGACTGTGAAAAAAACAAAGTGTGTATTGTAGTTGAATGTTTAAATTTAGAAAGGGTTTTGTGTCTGTACTCAAACCTTGCATGCTTATTGACTCGCCCACTCTTGGGGCACGCACCTGGTGGCTCCTGCCATGAGGAACCAGAGTGTTTCCCTGATCTGCTTGTCTACCTCGTCCTCTTGTTCTGGATTCTGAGACATTCGGCTTATCTAGGGTAGCCTTGGCCTCTGAGTTCATGCTCAGGTGTTCTTAACATCTCCTGTCAGTGTTTGAATACTTCAGCAGGCTACTGAGGACCCTAGCATGGGGAACCCAGGCCCCAGCCTGACCACATGGCTAACACTCAGTCTGTCCTTCCAGGAAGTGGGAGCAGGGAATGTTTGGATGATATCATATCCACTAGAACTAAGGCCAGCTGAATCTAAGATTTCTTCTTTCAGGAATATGTGAGGCTGAGGCAGGAGTAGCTCAGGTTTGAACCCAGCCTAGCCAACCTAGCAATTTAGAGACCCTCCAAAAGATTTTTTTCCCTTAGAATAAATCATAAGAGATAAGAAATGATGGAGCAACATCTGGAAAACTTGGCAGAAAGAAAAGAGATTTCATAATTTAGTGGAAAGCAATTGAAAAATTTCAAATAGGCACACATCCAAAATACACATGATCCAGTGTGATTTGCTCAAAAGTTGCTTGAAATGTGCTCAAAATACTAAGAGATTCTTTGTATTTATGGGGATGCAAAAAGAATTAAGATATGTTTATTCATTATTGACTCCCCATGATGAATGTGATCATTATGTACTGCAAGCCCATACTAATAAAAACTAAATGAAACATTAAGAGATGAATGAGAGAAGAAATGAATGAATGGAGAATACATGCTAGAAAGGACTGAGAACAGACTTTAAACCCATCCACAGGCAGAGACACGGTGAAAGGCACTAACCACTGTATAGGATAAGGGTTGTTCTCACAAAGTTAAAAATAACATTAGCAGATAAAGCCCGAAACCGAGTGGCTTGAAAGGTAGCACTCAGGAAATCAGTGAGTCCACAGAGATGGCGGAGAGCCTGTGTGCTGAGCGGGGCATGGTCAGGAAACTAGGAACACAGCAAAGCGGGGGACGTGTCCCTGGGGAGCTCTCCACCTGGCTGGAGAGTCAAGGCTTGCGGTCTCGCCGTGACAAGAGAGTGTCTGGCCAGCGGGCTCGGTCTGTCCAGCAGCCCGTCCCAGGGACTAAAGTAGGGCATTGGAAGTTTGAATAAAGTGGCTCAAGTTCTAAAGATGTGTTCTGGAAGGCTGTAGAGAATCAGTATCTATCTGTGGCAAGAGCGAAGAAAGGGTCGGCGGGCAGGAAGGAGGCAGACAGCTACATCCCAGGGGTTGGCTGAGGCAGGCATCTGGAATCCAGGGGCCTGGCACCTTTCTAATTCTCAGTCCAGCAAAGTCCAGGGACGGCTGTCAGCTTCTCTCAGTGGGCAGTATGGTTTTGAGGGCAGCTTCTGTCTGCAGTTCTGGCAGGCGCAGGGCAGTGGCAGCAACCTACAGCAGGTGGAGGAATCCCGTCCCTGTAGTTGCTCGTGGCCAGGTCTCACCATCGAGATCAGCTGTTGAAATGTGTGCGAGCACCCAGCACTCCTGTGAACCCGACCGGCTTCTCAGTCCAGGCGTGGGAACGGCTGCTGGCCTAGCAGGAGAGGCCGGTACAACACCACGTGGTTTCTGTATGGCAGAAGCCCGCACGGAGCCCTGAGAGCCTAAGCACGGACGCTCAGGATGGTGACCGGGGCCCAGCCTGCATGGATGCTGGAGAAATAATTCTTGCAACACAGGACTGTGCCCTATGTAGGTGACAGTGAAAAGAGAGGGACGCTTAAAAGAGGAAGAGGAAGTGAAGAGAAAAAGAGCGGGCCCGAAAGTAGGCTAGTGGTGATGGACAGTTTGATGTCCCTGGAGCTTCGGATGGCATGAGGCAAGGGATGGTGGGCGACATCCCCCAGGGCCAGGTCCCAAGGAGCCCCCTAAGCCACACTAAGCCTGGGACGCATCCTCTGGGTGGCTCTGGAGCCACTAACGGCTTTTAAGCAAGAGGAAGCTGCTGCCAGACTTTGAGTTCAGGTTGCTCACCCTGGTGGCTGCTGGAGAAGGGAACC
>RJWM01052609.1:0-10065 GCA_004363535.1 Dasyprocta punctata | reverse complement strand
GCTCTCTGCCTCTGCTGAGGAGCTCAGAGGTCCCCAGAGCTCAGTGCATCCGAAAGGAAACTCGCCCCGTCCGCTGGAGTTCGCGTCTCACCGCCCTGCGGCGGAGCCAGTCAGAGCCTGGAGCCGGCGGTGGCCCCACGGGCAGGAGCCGTCTGTCTCGTCTTCGGCCGTGTCTGCAAGACCGACCCAGAGCGCGCGGTACGAGGCTCGGTTGATTGCTGGGTGCCGCTAGGCTGCGTCCGTTGCTCTCCACCTTCCCAAGCTCTAACCCTAACCCTAACCCTTCGACGGCCACCTCTGCAACGGCCTCGGTGCCACCCCCACCCACGCCGCGCCCTCGGCCAGTGATGGCTCCCAAGCGCTCCTGCCACGGGGCGGAGGCTTCTGTGAACCGCAACCCTGCACCCCGACGCCCCGCTGCACACAGTGGGGAGCCCTGGTTCCCCGCTTTGGCCCACGACCTTCCGTCGCCGGCCTTGCACCGGGCCTTTCCCCTCGCGCCTGTAACGTGGGCCCCCACAGAGGGCTCTGGCGAGCCGGCCTGCCCACGACGGCCACAGACGCCGGCAGGAGAAACCGCCGCAGGGGTCGTCTTGGTTTCCTTTTACATAATTATGTTCTGCATAAACCTTTTCACAACTTGTGAGGTTTCATACGCCTTCCTGAATGATTTCAAGGGTCTACTCCAGGACCATGCAAACCTAACTTGCCATTTCTCTCTCTCTCTCTCTAGGTACTTTTGGAAAGTATTGTCACATGTTCGCCTGTATTCGTTTTGTTTTTTGTGTCTGTGTGTTGCTGGGGATGGAACTAGGACCCAACCTATGCTAGGCAAATGCTCTGCCACTGAATCACACCCCTGGCCCTCTGTGTGTTTTTCCTGTTGGCTATGAGTCCTTTAAAGATAGATCCTATTCTGGTTTTGGATTAAAGTCCATAAAGATTCTTCCCAGTACAGTAAGAATGTTTTATAATGTTTAATAAACAAAAATGATACGCTGGGGTTTCTCCTCAGTTCATGAACGCTTGTGGGATAACTGAAGTGTAGCTAAGGCTGGAGGTGAGGAAGCCCCTTGGGAATCTTCTCTTCCCAGGAATCCGGGATACTGAGGCACAGGGAAACCTTCCCTCTCAGCTGCTGCCATAGATGCCTTCTCTTTCATGTGGGTTACAGAAAATCGGGTGAACTGACCAAATCTTTTCTTTTCTTTCTCTTTTTGGACAGGCTCTCACTATGCAGTTCAGGCTGGCCTTCAGCTCGCTTTGCAGCCCAGGCTGGTCTCCAGTTTGCAATGACCCTCCTGCCTCAGCTTCCCGAGTACTGGGATTACAGGCGTGCACTAGCATGTCCAACTGAACTGACTGAATCTTACATAATACAATGATTATAATCACTCAGGCTAGACATTTCTTTTTCTTTCAGACTAGACGTTTCTAAAAGAATCCATAATTATAATAATTTATTATTCCACCACTCTGGGAGTTTGAGCCTAATCTAGAGAATTTAGTAATTTAGCAAAACCTGTCTCAAAAATAATGTGTTAATCTCCTATTATCTTGGTTTGAAGTCCTGTGTCACTTTCATTGTTTTGTTTTGGCTGGCTTTATTCGGTTTGATTTTATTGTGTCTGGTAGTATGGGCATTGTGGTGACCATTGTTGATTTCCTATTGCCTTGTTTGGAGGTCCTGTGTCACTTTCACTGTTTTCTTTTGATTGGCTTTGTACTGTTTGGTTTGGTCTTATTCTCTTTAATATAAAAATTTTTTAAAATTTTAAAAAAATAATAAGGGCTGGGGGGCCTTAGGTTCAGTACCCAGTACCACCGAAAAAACTAAAACCAAACCAAACCAAAAAGCAAAGCAGAGGAAGACAAACAAGGAGAAGGAGGAGGAGGAGGAGGAGGAGGAGGAGGAGGAGGAGGAGGAGGAAAAGACTTTTATTAGTATCACTGATAGAGGAGTTTAAATTCAATAGGGATCAGGTGCTTGATGAATTATGTTTTTCAGACCTGAAGATCAATGGGATAGATTAGAAGATGCAAAAAACAACTCCAGACACACTAAGCCACCTAATCTTTGACAAAGGTGCCAAACTCACTGCAAGACAGTCTCTGTAATAAATGGTGCTGGAAAAACTGGCTCTGTACATGTCAGAGATTAAAAATGGACCCATATCTTTCACCATGCACGAAGCTAAAATCAGAATGGATCACAGATCTTAATATTAAAACAGAAACATTAAATCTGCTAGAAGACAGCAGGTAAAACTCTTGAAGACAATGGTGTAGGCAAAGACTTTATGAACAGATTGTACAGGAATTATTGCAAAGAATCAACAAATGGGACCTCACCCTATTGAAAAGCTTTTGTACAGCAAGAGAAACCACCAACAGAGTAAAGAGACAACCCACAATGTAGGAGAAAATGTTTCCCAGCTGTTCCTCAGACAAAGGATTACTATCAAGAACATATAAAGAGCCAGGCGTGGTGGCGCATGCCTTTAATTCTAGCACTCAGGAGGCTGAGGTAGGTGGAGCGTTGTGAGTTCGAAGCCTGCTTGGGCTACAACGCGAGTGCAAGGCCGGCCTGAGCTATATAGTGCGACCCTGCCTCAAAAAACTAGGGCTGAGAGTTTGGCTCAGTGGCTTAAGCGCCTGTCTGGCAGGCATGAGGCTGGGAGTTTGATCCCTGGTGCTGCAAAAAAAAAAAAAAACAATTTTTTTGAGTTCTTTATATAGAACTCAAAAAAATTGGTCCCCTAGATTTAAAGACCCAATCTAAAAATGGGCATCTGAGATGAATACACACTTCTCAGATGAAGAAATACAAACAGCAAATATGTGAAAAAATGTTCAACATTACTGGTCATTCGAGAGATGCAAATTAAAACAACATTGAGATTCTACCTCACCCTCGAAAGAATGGCTAGTATCAAGAAATCAAACAATAACAAATGCTAGAGGGGCTGTGGGGGAAAAGGAACTCTTCTCCACTGTTGGGGGGAATGCAGACTGGTGCAACCACTGTGGAAATCAGTGTGGAGATTCCTCAAAAAGCTAGGATTGGAGGTCCCATTTAACCCAGCCATTCCCCTTCTGGGCATCTTCCCAAAAGAATTAAAAACATCATACCACAGTGACATATGTGCACCCATGTTTATAGCAGCACAGTTTATAAAAGCCAGATCTTGGAAACAACCTAAATGTCCATTGAGGAGTGGATAAAAAAGATGTGGTATTTGTATACAATGGAGTACTCCTTAGCCATAAAGTGATAAACTGGACACTTTTATAGGTAAATGGATGCACCCTGAGAAATCTTCATTATTGAAATAAATAGGACACATGTGTAAACATCATATTGTTTCATTAGTGTGACAAACTGAAAGAAAAAACGTATGTACATGTGTGTGCATAAGTATATAAAATATAGTTAAGTTAGTTATACTACTGATTTCTCTGAGTTCGCTGAAGAGAACGATTTGTACAGGTATTGTTCTGACAACTGAAGGCAGATGTCTTGTGCTCTGGGTGAATGACTTGGGGATGACAATGCGCAATGCATGTACCATTGCTACTCCAATTGATACACTTTAAAATTTTGCTTTTTTCTTCTTCTTTTTTTCATTCTTTTTATCTATAAATAAAATGGATTTGAAAAAAAAAAAAAGGTGTATTTAATCCCAGCACTCGGGAGGCTGAGGTAGGAGGAGCGTTGTGAGTTCGAGGCCAGCTTGGGCTACAACGTGTGCACAAGGCTAGCCTGAGCTACATAGTGTGACCCTGTCTCAAAAAAGTACGGCCAGGAGTTTGGCTCAGTGGCTTAAGCGCCTGTCTGGCAGGCGCGAGGTTGTGAGTTCGATGCCCGGTGCCGCAAAACAAACAAACAAAAAGGTGCAAAACAGAAAGAAAAAAGTAACATTTACATCGCATCATATGCCAATACAAATTGCTGAAAGATTAACACATAAAGTGTTAAAACTTCAAGCAGCTTGTAATTTCAGCACTTGTGAGGCTGAGGTAGGAGGACTGTTGCAAGTCTGAGATCAGCCTGGGCTGCAAAGTGTGCTGAAGGCCAGCCTGAACTGCATAGTGAGACCCTGTCTCAGAAAGACCAAAAAAAAAAAAAAAAAAAAAAAATCTTCAAGCGAGAAAAGACTGTATGAAAACATAAGTATCTTATATCCAGAGGGATGGAGGCATTTTAGGTTTAAGAGAAAGGGAAAACAGAAGGTATTTTTGGTCTTGGAAAAATGAAACACAACGATCACCTTAAAAGGTAAACAACAAAATGGAGGGAGAGATAGACTACCAGAAACAATACTAAGGCACATCACTATAACCCCAGCTACCTGGGGGCTGAGGCAGGAGGATCAAAAGTTCAAACCCAGCCTGGACAATAAAGCAACATTCCATTTCCAAAGAAACAAATGACAAACTTCAAAATAGATCAAAGACTTCAATTTAAGAAGAAAAACTCTGCTGGGAGTGGTGGTACACACCTATAATCTCAGCAGTCAGGGAGGCTGAAGCAGGAGGATCCCCAAATTCAAACTCAGCCTGGGATAGGGGAAGAGGGAGCGTGAGTGAGAGGGCATAGGGAGGAGAGGGGAGATGGAGAGGTCACTTTTACATTTGTGGGTTGCTTTTCAAGGAAGGAAGGCTTCGATGTGAAGCAGCAGAGGTGAATGGGAACGTGGAGAGGACTGGAAGGTACTTTCAGATGATCGCAAGGTGCTTTCAAGAGGCTCCCAAGGGATCTCTAGGAGGCCCCGTTCTTACTCCTCGGGGCCCAAGGACCTCGCCGGGTGGTGCATGTGTGGGGAAGTGCGAGGAGGCAGGAGAATGAAGCATAGGACCAAGCACTGTCCCGGGTACTGTAACGCCCGCCCCCCGCAAAGATCTGAAACGGTTCACAGGTTACCAAAGGTGAGTAAAAGGAAAAAAAAATGAGATGGTGAATTGATATCATTTACAATAGCATCAAAAAAATCAACTACCCGGGAATAAATCTAGCAAAAGACACACTGTGATTGAAAAACATGGTGCATATTAAAAATGTTTAATCCATTACAGTAAAACACATCGCTATAAATCCTCCTCGAAATGCACCCTCTTCCTCTACACACACTTACCCGCTCCTTCCTGCCGCTTTCTGAAGCAGCCCTGGAAGCCCTCTTTCGAGAGCGTCTTTAGCTGTGCTGTCGGGGCTGCCTGACGTTCCTGATAAATTCAGAACATTTCATTTTGGGGAAGAGCTGTAGGAAACACAGTGACAGATCTGGTGATAGGCGGGTGAGGACACATGAGTCTACCTTTCCTGGATGTCACCTGGCTGCAGTGTCCACTGTATTTTTGATCACATCTTGTAAAGATGTGAAATGGGACTTCCGTAGGTGTTTCAGAAACTGGTAAGAACGATGGGACTCTTCTGAGGCAGACTAATGGCAATGTGTCTTTTATTGTAATCAATTTTAAAAAAGTTAAACATAAATTCTGATCACTTTTCACAGAAGGCCTCTCAAAGCATAAGCAAAGAGAGACACTGACTGAAAGGACCTCCCAGTTCACTGTTGGGAAGATTCAGTCTTGTACAGATGTCACAGGTCTCCAAGTTGGTCCACAAACTCAGTACAATGTGGATAAAATGTTAACAGGGATTTTCACCCCAAGAAATGGACAAACTGATTTTAAAAATGAGTATGAAAATGCAAATGGCCAAGAATAATCAAGGAATCTTAACAGGGCAAGGACAAAGCTGAAGAATTTATACTGTTACATGCCAAGGTGTGTTGTAAAACTACAATTAACATAATGCAGCATAGGTTTTTCTGTTTTGTTTTTAGCACTGGTTTAAAAATAGACAAAGCTGAATGTGGTGTCTCATGCTTATAATCCTAACATCCTGGGAGCTGAAACAGGAGGTTCACAAGTTTGAGTCCAGACTGGGGAACTTAGTGACTATAAGACTTTGTCTTAAAAAAAAAAATTAAAAAGGTTAGGGATGTAGCTCAGTATGTAGAAAATACTGGTTCAATCCCCAAGACTCCCCCCCCCACCTCTATACAAACTAGACAAATAGAGGCATAGAACAGAGTTTAGAAATGTGATTTAGAAATATGGGGGAAAGCTGAGACTTTAAATAAATAGCACTAGCTTTAGGGGATAGGCAAAAAAGAAATCTTTTTTTTTTTTTGGTACTGGGAATCAAACTCAGGACCTTGAGCTTGCCAGGCAGGTGTTTCTGCCACTGAGCTATACACCCAGCCCAAAAAAGAAATCTTGACTCCATCTAATACTATATGGAAGGGAAATTTCTGTGGAAAACTGCATTATTTGTATACATTCTCTGGGCCATCTGATTTTTTTATTCTATGGTAGCTATTTCACAACACTGCAACTTACAGATAACCAAGAACAACACAAAAGTCACGGAAACAAACTGTCCAGCAGAACACTACCTGCTCCGGGATAGAAAGGACAGTTTGCCCCTACTTGTGTATTCATTTCAATGTTCCTGATTTATAAATGTGTCTGTCCTTTGGGTTCATTTTTCAACAGGCTGTATCACTTCATTAGCTCACTTTAAGTTAAATAAAATTTAATATTTTCATTTTTACATTTACATGAGAATCCTAATTTTGTTTTTGTGCTCATGTGTATATGTGTGTGTGTGTATGTGTGTGTGTATGTGTGTGTGTGTGTATGTGTGTGTGTGTGTGTGTGTGTGCTGGGGACCAAACGGGGGCTAAACCACATTCCCAGCCCCATGATTTTATTTTTTTTACATTAACTTTTTAATGATACACACGAATTAATTCCAGGTGGTTTGTTAATCTCAATACAAAAAATAAAGCAATAAAGCTTTCAGAAGATTATAAAGGAGAATATATTCATGACTATCACTTTGGGGCAGCAAAGATTTCTTAAACAGCACAAAAGCACTTACCCATGAAAGAAAAAGATTGATAGCTCAGATTTCGTTGAAATGAGGAACTTCTTTACATCAAGGAACACCAAGAGAATGAAAAGGCCAGCCACAGAGAGAAGGTATTTGCATTACCTTTCTTTTCACAAAGGGGTATATATATTCACAAATCAATAAGACAGACAAAAATCAATAAGAATGCAGAAGAAAAGAAAAATGGACAAAAGTCATAAAAAGGCACATCACTAAGACCATACACAAATAGCTAAAAACCTTCAGAAAAAGCACAAAACCTCACTAGTCCTGGGGAAAAACAAATTAAAACCACTGCCTAGGCACCAGAAAGGCCAAACCTAAAAGAGTTCAGGCCCAAGACTGACACCAATGTGGAAAAGCCGGCTCTGTCGCCCCCAGAGCCCGGCTGTGGGAGCATAAACTGGTCCAGCCACTCCAGAAGTGTTTGTCAAACTCTCTCAGTGCCAACCGCGTACTCAACCTATGACCCAGGGACCCATTCTCCCCTCTCGGGTGTGGGTGTCTGCACTCAAAGCACACTGGAGAGTGGACAGCAGGTTTACCCCATGTAGACCTGTACCAATTTCCTGGGGCTGCTGTGAAAAAATACCACCAACTTGGCTTAACATACCAGAAATTTATTTTCTCCGTGTTCTGAAGTCCAAAATCCAGGTGCGCGCAGGGCCCTGGGCCCAGGGATGATTTTGCGCTTTGTCTCTTTTAGCTCCTGCTGACTGTGGGTCCTAGGTTTATGGATGTTCCTGTAGGGCGGCTTTCTATCACCGCATGCCTGACTCACTGACGGTCCAGCCCACCTAAACAGAGGGAGAAGTAGCCGCGTGCGGTGGCACCCGCTGTAATCTCAGGTACTAGGAAGGCGTTCCTCTCCTTTCCCACCCTCCCCCTCTTTAAATGTGGAGCTGGGGGTGAAGCCGAGGCCCTGCCTGTGACAGTCAAGCGCTTTACCACTGAGCTACACTCCCAGGGCTGTCTGACTTTGTTTTGTTTTGATTTTTGTTTTTCTGAGACCAGGTTTCGCTATGTAGTTCAGGATGTCCTTGAACTCACTTCAAGGCTGGCCTCAAACTCAAGGTGATCCTCCTGCTTCAGCCTCCCAAGTGCTGGCATTACAGGTGTGTGCCACAATTGGCCAGGGTACTCATCTTCAGAGTTAGGGTGCACACAGATTAACTAGGATGATCATGCCATTTCAAGATCCTCAATTTACTTACACTGGCAAAGACTTGTCTCTAGACAAGGTAGCATTCACAGGTTCAAAGACTAGGGCAGACTTCTTCTGGAGAGCCATCATGCAGTTCACCACAAGCCCCAAACAAAAAACAGCCTAAGTATCTATCAACCGTGAAATGAAAAGTAAATTACAGTGTATTCACACCATGGAAAACTATGAACTAATAAAGACACACAAATTAATGGTAATGAAAATGATCAGTAAATCTCATAAACAATGCTGAGTGAAAAAAGCCAGACCACAAAATAGATATCTAATCATTCATTCACTCACTCATTAACCGTTCGAAAATAATGGAAGGAGGGGTGGGCATGTGGCACACACTTTATAATCCCAGGCCTTGGGAGGCTGAGGCAGGAGGATCACTGTGAGTTCTAGGCCAGTCTGAGTTACACAATGAGACTCTGTCCCAAAGACAAAATGAAACAAAAATAGTGAAATGAATTTATGGAGAAAAAACTGAAGAATGTGGTAGCTTTTGGAGAGCAGAAGACCTAGTGATGGGGGGGAGGGGAAGGGGCTTCAAGGAGCACCCTATCCAGGGACACACCCCCCTGATGGTGACACACAATTTCTTTACATCTTTTTTTTTTTTTTGGTACGGGAATTGAACTTACAACTTCACACTTGCCAGGCACGTGCTGTGCTGCTGAGCTAAATCCCTGGCCCTTCTTTTCTGTATTATATCTATGCTGCATTTTTTTTTCCAGTACGAGGGATTGAACCCAGGGCCTTCATACTGAGCTACATCCCCAGTGTTTTTACTTATTTTGAGAAACTATCTTCTTTTTTGGGGGGAGGGGTCTTTTGGAGACAGGGTCTTGCTATGCAGTTCAGGCTGGTCTCAAACTCTCAGTGATCCTCCTGCCTCAGCCTCCTGAGTGCTGGGGCTGCAGGCATGCATCACCACATCTAGCTGAGAAACTATCTTGTTAAGTCACTAAATTGTCCAGAATGGTTCAAACTTGTACTCCTGTCTCAGCCTCCCAAAGTGCTAGAATTGTAGGTAAGTGCCACCATACCCAGCTACTGTGTCACATTTATTTTGTTATATTTTAATTTTTTTTAAACTTTGTTCCCACTATATAAACATTTTCTTCTATTTTCTGTATATATGTACATACACACATTAGTTTCAATATATGTTTATTTAAAATTACGAATGATTAGAATATTTCCTTTTTCATTATGGATTTAAGAAGCACCATCTCATGGGAGTGTTCATTTCAGGGCCATGATGTGTACATTTTAGTCTAACAGGTCTGGAGGGAAATCTGCAGTGGAGGAGCCGAGTGTGCCACGGCAGAGGCTGTAACTCACTCCGCGCACTGCGCTCTGACGGCCGGGTCACGGGCCTGAGAGAGGCAGAGTCTCTGAGCGTGGGTGCTGGGGGGACGAGCAGAGCAGGGAAAGCAATGTGCATCCTCGGGTGGGTAAGGTAAGAGTTCTCTCAGGCGGGCAGAGAGGCCCAGCAAGGACCACAGCGGACACACAGGGACAGTGGGAAGAAGGCATCGAAAAGACCATCAGGTGGGGCCGGAGCATGTGCTGTGCATGCGTGTGTGTGCGCGCGCGCGCGAGAGAGAGCGGGCGGCCCCCAGTTCAATCGTCTACACTGAGTATGTGTAGGGGGAGACACACACACATGGGGTGTGGGGGGATCAGGCAATCTCCCCTAGTGTAGAACCCTAGATAAGAGTTTTATCTTCAGCGTCTAAAGCCTGCCTAGTCATCAGCCTGTCCTACATGCAGTGACACAAGCAGAAGAGGAAGCCGGGCGTGGTAGCACATGCCTGTAGTTCCAGCACTCAGGAGGCTGAGGCAGGAGGATGTTGAGTTCAAAGCCTGGTATATATGGCAAGTTCAAGGT
>RJWM01052608.1:0-10079 GCA_004363535.1 Dasyprocta punctata | reverse complement strand
TATATCATTAATCTCAAAGGAAATATATTTAGTGCTTGAATAGCATATAGGAAAATAACAAATTTTACAGCATATTTATTTAGATGCTGTAGCAATTCGATTTACAGTGTGGATTCTTCAAAGGGCAGGATCATGCTATCTGGTATCCTGACATTCTGGAATTCTATACAATGCCTCACTGGCAAAGAATGAAGTGAATGAATTGCATTTCTTTTTTTGGGAGGGGAGGGGGAGTAAAATATATGTCCCTGTAGAAGTATGAAATGATCAGTGACACAAAGTATGAAATGATCAGAAACACAAATAAACATAAGGAGCTTCCAGTCGAGTACTGTATGTGGGTACTGTATTTAGGTAAAGTTGACTCTTCTGAACAGAAAGGCTAATTAACTGAAACATCTGCCCTTACTTAGCAAGCCTTTGCTCCCTGCCCCCACCATGGTACCCAGCCACTGTCTTGCTGTAGAAACACTGAGTTCAATTAACAGTAACTGAGGGTGCACCGTGTGTCCTCCAAGTTCTGACTCTTCTTAGGCCCTGTCCCTCCAGACATTCAGGGTCTCCATCTTCCTTAGAATCACTTGTATTACAAAAGAGGCTGAGTTTCTGGTACAGGCCTGTAATCTCAACACTCTGGGAAGCAGAGGCAGGATTGCAAGTTTGAACCTAGCCAAAGCAATTAATAAATTAGTGAAATCTTAACTCAAGGTTAAAAAATAAAAGGGGGCTGAGGATGTAACTCAGTGCAAAGGCCCAGAATTTAATCCCCAGTACTTCAAAAACAAAACATACATAAAAACAGTACACTCTCAAATCATTCTTGATGGATTGATTCATAGGTGTGTTCTCACAAAGTTTGTGCTTTTAACACAATTTTAAATTTTTATAATATATAAACTTTTAATTGTATAATTGCATATTATAAAGCTAAGTATATGTTATAAATATTTAACTGCTCATTAAAAGTTACATATCTTTAATAAAACTATAACATAAAAATTTTTTAAAAAAACAAAACTATGCATAATCAATTGCTCTAACTGGATAAAAGTTTATATTTTGCTTTTTTTAATACTTTTCTCTATGTCTAAATTTTGCTCATGATTTTGATATTATTTGTTTGACTTCTGTATCTTTTTTGTTTAATGCATTAAAATTGTGTTCTATTTTGTTAGATACTTCTATAAAACTTGCTATTGGATGGTATTGTGGGCTGAATTATGTTTCCTCAGCTAGCACCAAATTCATGTATTTAAAGCTAACTCCCAATGTGATGGTGTTTTGAATGGGCTTTAGGGAGGAGATTGGGGTTAGATGAGGTCCTGAGAGTGGAGTCCTGCTTCCATGGGATTGGTTCCTTGACAAGAAAAGAGCTCTCTTTCTCTCTATCTCTCTGTCTCTCCTCTCTCTCTCTCTCTCTGTCTCTCTCTCTCTCACTCTCTCTCTCTGTCTGTCTTTCTCTATCTCTCTCCCTGTCTCTTTCTCTCTCTCTCTGTCTCTCTCTCTCTCTCTCACTCTCTCCCTGTCTCTTTCTCTCTCTCTCTCTCTCTCTCTCTGTCTCTCTCTCTCTCTCTCACTCTCTCTCTGTCTGTCTTTCTCTATCTCTCTCCCCTCTCTCTCTCTCTCTCCTTTCCTTTCTCCCCCCATGCATTTGCACAAAGAAGCAGTCTGTGAGATACAGTGAGAAAGTTGAGAGGGCTGCTGCCTACCATCCCAGTGAGAAGAGCACTCAGGGACTGAATGGACCAGCACTTTAATCTTGGACTACCCAACCTCCAGATTTGTAAAAAGTAAATTTCCTTTGTTCAAGCTACCAAGTTGGTAGTATTTTGTTATCTCAGCCCAAGCAGACAAAGACCAGTGACTACATCATATATCATATGTATAGGTATTTATTGTTTCAGATTATTCCTAGCAGTTAATATGATAGTGATGTACATCTTTGTTCATAAGATATCTTTCTATATTTCATATTACTTCTATTTTTCAAATTCTCAGAAGGGCAATTACTTGATCAAACATGGGAACACTTTCTAAATATTTATTATGTTGATTGCACCAATTACACACCTTAAAAGGAATATGCAAAATGTATCTCTTCCACCTAACAGCAGTGAAAATAAGAACAAAACATTCTAATCTTTAGTTAGAATATCAGAACTACATTTGAGAACAAAAGTCTTATGAAAATGGAAAAAAAATGTAGGTTTATTTTCTGTTGCCTCTTCTGTTTTCCTACTCTTGGTTTTCTTCCAGTTTGGAAAAAGAGTCCTAGATTCCTGTACCTTCATGTTTTTAATTCAGTATTTCATGTAAGAAAGTTGGTGTCTGATGAATAGATCCTCATTTTAAAAATACTACATAGCAGCCCAAGGCTTTTATGCTCGTCAGCTTTTGAACCTTTCTGTCACGTACCAGCGTCTTCTGCTATTTCCCCTGCTTGGGACCTTGACATTGCATGTTAGAATCTTAGACTTGGAAAGGATTACAGGGCTATCAGTGTAATGCCCCATCTAGTATATATCACTTGCAACAAGTGTTCACTTAATCTCAGCAGGAGCACATTCAATGATAGGGAACTCACCATTTCACAAGTCAGTCTAATTTACTGATACCCATCTCTAACTACTGGAAAATTGCACCAGAAAGCAAGTCCAAAACTCTTCAACTTCTACCCATTAATACTGGTACTGACCTCTGGAGGGATCACAAAGAACAAATCTAATTCCACTCTCACTTGAAAACCCTTCAGAAATTTAAAAAGAGCTATCAGAGAAGAGTTTTTCTAGCTAAATGTTAGCAGTTCACTCCCTGTCCTTATGCTATCTGGCTTTGAATTCCATTAACATCTTGTCAAGCTCCAAATGTTGTCCACTGTAGGCATGCTTCTATTAGAGCAGAAGCCAGATACCCATAGCCTGCATCATTCTCATTTCTGGTCTATGAGTATTTGGGAAGAAAAAAAAAGAAAGGTCGAAGGGGCTTTCTTCCTTTAGTTTGGCACGTATCTCCCTGTTTTCTTACTCCGAGGAGTTTTTACTACACTAAGCTTCCTACTGACTTTTGGAACCATTTTGGTTTATAACCTCCCTCTGAACAACTAACCATGATTCTGTAAATCAGAACAACTTGGAGGAAAACAGCTGCCATGTTCCTCTTTCCAACTGCATTCCACTCATGGGGTAAACCAGTTTGACATTTTATCATCTACTGATACACCTGAATTTGATTTATTCTTTAGTTGGCATTTTGCTAATAACTAAATTTCCTGAGAGTATGTGGGACATTTTGTCAACCTTTTGTAGAACTGTGTAGTATGCTTCTGTGGCTGTCATTTAGAATGACAACAAATGCAAGAGAAGCTCAGAGACACAGTGCCAAAGGCCTTCCCCTTTCCTTCTGAAGTTCCTACACTCTTTTCTCTGCTGTGTGTTTCTCCTCCTTCTACAAGAATTGTCACTAAGAGGTACCAGAAGTGTCGGGTTTTCTTCATTATTATGGTGAGACCTGCTCCTGGTCACATTAGACCTAGAGTTTTGCCAGTAACTGTCTATCCAAATTAAGTGTCTCTCATCTCTAACTTCTAATCTGTCTTGCATAACACAACTTGATCATTTTCCTAAAATATCACATTCATCCTAGCTGAAATGCGAGCTCCTCTCTCCAGTGTTCATGGCCTGGATCATCTCATTTCTTCTAACCCACTCCATTTGCATGTGGCTGGGACTCCTATAGCCTTCACAGCACTTGCTCAATCTCACTCTTCCTTCCTCATGTCTTCTTGGGTCTGGAATATTTTTCAATCTCCTTATCAACCACCGAAATCTCATGCATTCGTTAAGAGCCAGATTTAATCACTAATCCTCTGTTATTTATTCATTTTTGTGCACAGTAATCAACCCAAGTCAACTCTTAATGTCTAAATAACAATTATTTTATTATCTCTTCCTTAATACTTTCATTTGTGTTAGGTTTTTCCTTCTGGAATGGAGGGAAATTTTATGGAGAAGAGACAATGCCATTTAAACCTTTGGTGTAAAACACTTTTCCTGAAATAGCACTAAATGGGAGGTTGTGCTTGGCAAATACTCTCTGACTGGTTTATTTATAGCCTACAGGAAAATAGTCTTTAAACTAATCACTTATTACCTTGCAATTTCAAGTGGGGGCAAGGCAATCGATTTGTGCCCAACCCTTCTGACAATATTTCTGATGAACCACCCACTTGCCCCCAAAACATGGTTGCCCAGGATTCAATTCTGTCTTTGATTCATGTCAAGAGAAGAAACTACATTTAGTTCAATCTATAAAGAAATTCTTTGTTTTGCAGAATAATCTCTCCCTGTGTGCTACTCTGACTTTAACTTTACATATGTTCATTTAAAATCTACTTCAAATGTTTTCACTTAATCTACAAAAGTAAGCATTATCTCTCCCGCTCACAGTGTTTTCACTTAAATTTTACGAGTAATACTAATGAAAACCTAGTATAATAGCTTGTAGGGAAAGTTCCTGTCTTATATTATAAATCAATGTGCAACGTTTACAAAATAATATTCACAACATTCTGCTATGAATGCATTTAGTGATTTATTTTTGTGGAGACCTGAATTTCTATTCAAACTTAGCCATGTTACTGGTAATTTGCTTTGTGTGTCCTGATTTATACTGTATTTCTCTCAGGAATACTTACTTTCTGTTGTGGTTTAAATCAAGATGTCCCCCAGAATTCTACCCTGCATTGAAAGTAGATTATGGGGCACTATGCATATCAATAGATTCATCTTTTGCGCTGTTAGGAGGTAGGGCCTGCTCAGAAGAGGTGGCTCACTGGGTTCTGCCACAGAAGCATGTATACCTGTCCAGCCTCCTGCTCTCTACCTCTCTGCTTCTTGGATACCCCATGGGGTAAATAGCTTTCTTCTGCAGTTCCCATTCACTGTGTTGACTGTTCCTTGGAGTCAGGCTACCACGTACTGAAACCATGATCCAAAATAAACCTCTCCTCTGTTATACTATGGATATTGGGTATTGTGCCCAGTGACAGGAAAGTGACTAAGACACTGTCTTCAGTAAACAGTATTTGTGAATCGATAACTTTTTGTAGTTCATCCAAAGTCCCACAAATTGAGTGTTATCCCATTCCTCCTATGAAATATTGAGATATTCCTCCTATAAAATAATGAAAATCACATCACTAAAGCAATATTTTGATTAGAACTCTCACTATGCTTAGCTAGGGGCTTGATATTCTATAGACAGCAATATGGGTAAGGCATCATCTCACCCTCCTGAAGAATTCTTTTGTTCACTTCTCTTGTATGTTTGTGTCAGTTACTCAGGTAGTAGATGAAGTCTTTATGTGGCCTAGAGACCACTCATTCCCACATGTCAAATTCTCCTTAGTGGGAGGAGTTTCCTCTTACTGTTCCTATGCTTGTGGACAAAAGTGAAATGTGAAATCATTTCCAGATTCCAGTCATATTCGGAAGATGTCCTGTAAAAGAAAACATAAAGTGATTTACATGTATTCATCTGATTTGATTTTCTGTTGAGAAGTATGAAAAATTGCCACTGTTCAAATCATGAAATCCATGAAGACAAAATACTGATGGTTGTTACCTGGCAACTTGTCATATTTCATCTCTGTAACCAACACATATATGCTCTTCTCTCAGTTAAAACAAGTGAAGTCCTCTTGACTTTATTCTGATTAGTGTAGTAAGACTTAAATTATCATTACCCAATTTTGAGATAACCTATTTGCAAAACTTTATGTTGTAAGTTACATAATCAAATTCTAACACAAATTGAGACACGCTATTAAAATTTTAATGTCATCTTGTAAGAATTAGTTGGAGAATCCACATGTTTCTATTGATGCACTTCTATTCAGAATTATTTCCATGTGCAAATGATTGATGTCCACACAGCTTACTGAAGGCCATTTTGTGTTAGGCTTTAGAAAAGTAAAGAATATGGGAAGCAAATCCTACTCCTGGAAATAAAATCTGTTGATGAAAACAGACATATAGACAGCAGTTTCTACCAAAGAACAAACAGAAAATATGTGTAAGGGAATAAGAGCATGATTCATTTACTGATTGATTAATACAGGTATCTTTTTGCATAATATTTGACATTTTTAATGGGAACAGTAAAATAACTTTGGAAAAGCAGTTCTTTGCAGTAGTAATATACATTTTTTAAATTTGTTTTGGTTTTTTGTGATTTTTTGTTTTCTTTTTTTTATGAAGAGCCTTTATCTAGCTTCTTTCATTTTAAAGAAATCTTGTTTGGGAAAATAGCTGAAATCTTCCTTTCCAGGTTTTTGGAAATATTCTATGCTGGCTGTGAAACCTACCCATGAAAATAAAAAATAAATGGGATTCTTTTTTCCATTTAACTGGTGAATTAGTCAAAGAAGAATTTGTGGCAAAATTATGACTTAAAATTTTTTATTGACAATCGGAAGTTAAAAAACCAGATCCCGAAAGAAGATAAAACTTGAAAGAACATTGAGAAGTGAATAAGCGAACACAAGTGTAATTAAGCTGCTCATCACAAAAACCTGCTTCTGTGCACACAGTTGGCGGCAATGTTTTCTCAAGGAGCTTGGCGCCCCTGGTGCAAGTCAAATAATGAAATAAATGCTGAGTCACTCCTCTGTGCTCTGCATAGCCAGAAGGAGGAGGAGTCAGGCCTTCCCCAAGGAGATGTGTCTTATTTATTACAGGAAGATAAGATGTGTATACAAGTAACAACAATGCAAAAGAAGATGGATTAATATTTATAATTGAGATACAAATAGAGTGCTGGAGGGAGCTTAGAGGAAATGAATGCATTCCAGCTAGAGATAGGAATGAAGAATTTATGTGGAAGTCATTTTAGGGCTAATCATAAATCATAATCAGATACTCTATAGACATATATGAAAGGGAAAGGTATTCTAAATAAATTTTGAAAAAGAAAACATACAGAACATGGTTAGGGAGAAGCAAACAGCATTCTCTGAGTATAGCTGCACTCAGAACGCCCTTTTCTGCTGCTTCAAATCGCCCTCACTTTTCTCAGGGTAGTTGGGAAATGCCCTTCTGCTGTGTGCACCTGAGACTGTTGAGACTGCTGTACCCATGACACACAGACTGGGTGACTTAACAAAAATTTATTATCTCATAGTTGTGAAAGCTGTGAATCTAAGGTCAAGGTGTTGGCAGGATTGGTTCCTCTCCAGGGCTGGAAGGGAGAATCTGTTCATCATCTGTTTCTTGCCTTCTTTCTGGTGGATGCCAGAAATATTTGGAGTTCCTTGTGATACTCCAGTCTCTGCCTTGCTGTTTTGTTGGCATTGTCCCTGACGCCTGTGTCCAAATTTCCCCTATTTATAAGGTTATCAGTCATACTGGATCAGGGCCCACCCCAATGATTGCATTTTAACTTGATTACCTATGTAAAGAATGTCTCCTATTTATAGTCACATTCTGAAACTTCAACAGGTCCTTTTTTTTTGTCCCTGAGGAAGGAGACACAGATCAACCTAAGAGGATATTATATAAAAAATGGTGTTTATATTGTAAGACAAATTCAAAACATTCCAAGGTGCCATGGTCCAAATTAAGGAACATAGAATTTTCAGCAGTGGAGCCCAATGGCCAATTTGTACAGAGTGATAAAATCACCATGGGATAAACAATAAGCTTTTACATTCAAATAGGTTGTAAAGTTCTGAAATAAGTTAAAGGATGAGCTTGGATTTGGATGTCAAAAACTGTTTATTTTGAACTTTTGTATTTAAATCATTTTGTAAATTATTAAGTTAATTATTTCACATATGTATAATATTTATATTATAGTTATTTAAAGGTCACAAGTTATAAATATAAACACATATATTGTAAATTACATGTAGTGACTATACTAGGTTAATTAAAAAGAATTACAGTAAATAACAAATTACAATTTATAATTTTTTTTTTCGTTTGTGTGATTGTTTTTGTTTATGTTTTTGTTTTTGTTTGGTACTGAAGATCAAACTCATGATCTCATGCTTGCAAGGCAGACGCTTGTACTGCTCAGCTAACCCTCCAGCCTGTTCGTTTGGTTTTTTTGAGACAAAGTCTCACTGTATAGTTCATGCTGGCCTTGAACTCACTGCATAGCCAAGGCTAATCTCAAACTATGGTGCTACTCCTGCCACAGCCTTCCAATGTCTGAGATTATAGGTGTGTGCCACCACCCTTAGTTACAATTTATAATTCCTCATAAAGCAAGTTCTTGCATTTATTATTCTAAATGAATCAAGATATTGTCTATAAATTATCATTTATTAAGGGAAGGGAGGAAAGTTTTATTGAGGGGAGAAATACTTTCATTCATATTTCAAGAGAAGGAAAGTCCCTGAGCTCAGTAAAGACATCCCACAATGAGTGCACAGACTGGTCTCTGCTCCGAGTCACATAAGTCCCTAGCCCCTTGTCAATCTCTGTCCGCTAAGTGGACCCACTGTCTCCTGGGGACTTAGCATGGCTAGAATTTCAGAATGTAAAATTCTGCTACAGAGCAGAACTCGAAGGAATTTCAGTCTCATGTGTATATGTGTGTGCATGCACGTGTGTGTGTGTGTGTGTGTGTGTGTGTGTGTGTTTGGTGCTAAGGATTGAACCCAGGGCCTTCACCCTGAGTGACACCCCAGCCGTTTTATATTTTCAGAAAAGGTCTCACCAAGTCACTAAGTTGCCTGCGCTCTAGCTAGCAACCTTTCTGCCTCAGCTTCTTAGTCTGGAAACCTTTTGAGACTTAACATCTGGAAAATATTTTGTTTCCTTTCTGTCCCCCATGCAGCCTGTGTATGTGTGCATACACACACACACACACACACACACACACACACACACACACACATGCACGTACACTAGCACAGGCATACACTCACATATATTCCTGATCCATTGTGAGGAATTTCCAGGAAAACATGAAAAACTAATGGAAACCTTTACATTTTCATCAACAAAGCAAGGCAAGGTATATTAGTAGAAGAAGTGAAGACACACTCAGGTCTGGCAGGCAGCCTTGCACCAGCTCCATGCAGGATTTTTCTGGTAGCTGTGGACAAATGCACTAGTCATATAAACTTTAGTTAGCATGCTGTGTAACATGAAAATAAACACGTCGTACAGCTATTTGGAGGATTAGATGTAATGAGCTATGTAAAGCACATAATATATGAAATAGATCCCTTTCATTATTATGAATTCTAATTTTAATAACCAAAAGGATTTCAGACACTTCCCTCCATAGATTTAACCATGTGATTTTCCTCAGATTGACTCGCAGTTTATTCACAAACTGAATAGAAGTTAGCTGGATAATAAAAATAAATATATCAGAGTCACTACATGGAAAAATCCTGGCTGTTATGATATTTTTTTGCAGCAAAACTCATAATGACTATTGGGGCGAAGTTTCCTTCAGTTCTTGAGTGTTGCAAACCCAGAGGTTCTGAGAAAAGAGATGATTGTTTTCAAAGTGAACAGAATCTACACTTTCAAATAGTGTTTGTTAAAAAGAAACTTAAGAAACAATTCTAATTTTCTTTATGTAGATGGAAGATAGCAGGCTAGAAACAATATACAATAGCTCAAATGCATTGGTTTTGAAATAGTATGTAAATAAAACATCCTTCTTTTTTGGTTGCTTTTGTATTTTTTTGTACTCAATAATTCTAATAGACATTTTCTGGGCAAGAGAGTTTGGCAGTAATTATTCTGTTGAGGATCTGGAAATGAAAACAATAATTAAATACCTTCACTTATCCTACTTTATCCCTGACTCTGTAGCTAAACTTAAGCATGGATTGAAAATAAACATACCTTGGGATAACTTAATTTAGAAAAGGACTGGTTATCCTTGGCCTTGAAGCAATCTTTTAGACAGTGATAGACATTAAATTCATCTGAGAATATTGTTTATGAGCTTTAATGACTGTTCTCTCTATCTCTTTCTAACTTGGTAAATAAAAACTATCCTGTCTTTAGATCTTTCTCTAAACTGGTAAATAAATACAGCAAACATTTCATTTT